>CATQJL010000223.1:31426941-31499476 GCA_958299035.1 Cylicocyclus nassatus | reverse complement strand
AAGCAGTGGTATCAACGCAGAGTACTCAATATTATAAAATTTTGATGTGTATCATCATCAGAAATTTCAACGTATTTGACATAAATTCTTCAGAATTTCTTCAAGGACTAGCAATGAATAAATTAAGAATGTCACGCTATGTGGAGTTCTTGAGTACTATAAATCACCGAGCAGTTGCATTCCAAAACATTTTTCTCTTTAATTTTCGGAGAAACTCTTTTCTTGCTTTTGCTGATTCTGTGAAGAGCAGTCTAATGCAAGGAGGAATTCTTTTGCTGAATGATTAGTTCTGAACTTTGGGTTGCCAAACTTCCAGAAATGATTGTTTTTGGAGCAACTGCTTCAGGTGAATTTGAAAATTCTATGTGTACATGGGATGGGAATTTTGCAATTGGTGACTCCCTGTTCTTCCGTTTTTTCCTGCAGAAAAAGCTTTCTGCTTAGCAGTCGTACTGGGCCAGCAGCACAGCTGTGTGATTTTCCTAGATAGAACATCCAAATAGCAAAAAAACATGTTACACAGCTCAAGCTTGATGAATGACTGATTGTTACAGACCACTGCTGCCACCGAGTCAGTCAGTGATGGATGAACTTGATGTGTTTAGAGGTTTCGAATACACTTACGCTTTCTCCGCTTCAGCCATCCGAGGTCTCGAACTTAACTTGCACTTTTTTATTGCGAAAATGTTAGCAACAAAGCTTCCTTCGCTTGAAAGTAACGGATTAATCGCGATCCTATTGTTCTAGAATTGTCACTCTAAATGACATTTTCTGCCAGATAATCTGAATATAATAACTATTTTCAAAAATGCCCATTACTCTTATCATTTTATCGATTTTCTGGCAAAGTTCAAGCTACGGGGCTGGGAGTTGGCACACGGGGGTAATCGAGCATGCTGATTACGAATGCAGTATTAGTTTTTAGAATTATCAGTTATTTTTATCATTTTATCGATTTTTTTGCAAAGTTGAAGCTACGGGGCTGGGAGTTGGCATACGGGGGTAATCTAGCATGCTGATTACGAATATGATAACTATTTTCAAAAATGCCCATTACCTTTATCATTTTATCGATTTTTTGGCAAAGTTCAAGCTACGGGGCTGGAAGTTGGCATACGGGGGTAATCGAGCATGCTGATTGCGAATACAGTATTAGTTTTTAGAATTATCAGTTATTTTTATCATTTTATCGATTTTCTGGCAAAGTTCAAGCTACGGGGCTGGGAGTTGGCACAGGAGGACAAGCGAACATGCTGATTACGAATACAATATAGCTTTTAGAATTATCAGTTATTTTTATCATTTTATCGATTTTTTTGCAAAGTTCAAGCTACGGGGCTGGGAGTTGGCACAGGAGGACAAGCGAACATGCTGATTACGAATACAATATAGCTTTTAGAATTATCAGTTACTAGCTGGCTTACCCGGCTCCGCCGTATCCGGACCAAACTTGGCACACATACACTTCGGGCCCCGGCGGGTGTCACAGTCCACTTTTCGTTATCGATCGATGTCGATTTTACCGATTTTTATCGATTTTTTTGCAGAGTTCACCTACAGGGCTAGGAGTTGGCACAGGGGGGGAAGTGAGCATGGGGATTCCGAATACAATATTAGTTTTCAAGATCGTCCATTACTTTTATCGATTTTATCGATTTTTTGAAAATTTTGACATGCGAGGCTGGGAGTTTGCACAGGGGGGGAAGTGAGCATGCAGATTACGAACACAATATTAGTTTTCAAGATCGTCCATTACTTTTATCGATTTTATCGATTTTTTGAAAATTTGAGCTAGGGGGCTGGAATTTGGCACAGGGATGTAATCGACCATGCTGATCATCCCCAAGGGGGTGATCAGCATGCTCGATTACCCCCGTATGCCAACTTCCAGCCCCGTAGCTTGAACTTTGCCAAAAAATCGATAAAATGATAAAAGTAATGGGCATCTTTGAAAATGGTTATCATATTCAAAATCAGCATGCTCGATTACCCCGTGTGCCAACTCCCAGCCCCGTAGCTTGAACTTTGCCAAAAAATCGATAAAATGATAAAAGTAATGGGCATCTTTGAAAATGGTTATCATATTCAAAATCAGCATGTTCGATTACCCCCCTGGGCCAACTCCCAGCCCCGCAGTTCAAAATTTACAAATAATCGATAAATTTGGTAGAAGTAATAACAAGCTTCCATGCTAGAAAATGACAAACACGAAAACACCATCGAGGACCTACAGACAGCATCAACAAGCATGCTTATCCACCAGCGTACAGACAATTTGCAAAAAAATCGATATAATCGATAAAAGTAATCGATAATCCTGAAAACCAATATTGTATTCGGAATCCCCATGCTCGATTACCCCCCTGTGCCAACTCCCAGCCCCGTAGCTCAAACTTTGCAAGAAATCGATAAAATCGATAAAATCGATATCGATCGATGACGAAGAGTAGCCTATGACACCCGCCGGGGCCCGTAGTGTATGTGTGCCAAGTTTGGTCAGGATCGGTTCAGAAATGGAATTTTCTATTCGGAACATACGTACAGACAGACATACAGACATACAGACAGACAGACAGACAGACAGACAGACAAACAGACATTCAGCTTTATATATAAGACTAGCGACCCTAAGGGTCGCTAATAATTGGGTGGGGGCAGATATATTGATATCCGCCATTAATTAACTAAAGATCCCAAGAAAGAGAATTTCCATCTTCCCAGCGACCTTTCCTGTGTTGTGATTAGTAGAAACAAAACATTATGCTCTTAGGAAAAGAAGCTACTACCAGTGACTATCCGCAAAGCATCTCTGCTGTTCCTCTTGCAGATACCTTCGCCCAGATACCACAGCTCTTGAGGAAGCTACCTCCAAGCACCTGTTTAGAACAGCTGATTCATCCCAAAACTCAGATTGATTTCCAGGAAAGTGCCATGTTAGAGGAAGCGTCAAGTTATGTCTTCCAGCAGCCGAAAACTCAGATATGTAGATAAAAACGAAGCAGCATTTTCTTCGATGATGTCTTGCCAGTGAACGTGCTCATTTCTTAGAAATAGACTAAAGCTGGCCCAACGCCTTCTTTTGAAGGACAATCTTACCGGAACTGTCCTGTCGCATAAAACCCTAGGTCTTCCCTTCCCTCGAAACCAAGCTCCTTATGCTTCCGCTTTTAGGGGCAGAAGTATGGTTGAGAAGAAGGGGCCGTAATTTTTCCAGAGTTTCTTTACAATTGAATATTGACACCTAAAAATTTTTAACGCAAATATCTTGCCGCCTGAGCCCTGAGTCTTTTCTTCCCTCGAGACCAACCTCCCTGTTTTTGTTAGGGACAAAAGTGTGGTTTTAGCGAAGTTCAAGAGACCAAAATTTTCAGAGAAGATAATTTCCTGTCGCAAGACGCTCATGGATCTGTCTTTCCCTCGAGACCATTTTTCTGCCTTCAGAGGCAGAAGTCCGGTTTTTGCAGATTAGAATGGCCACAAGTGAATTTCAAACAAGTTTCTGTGGAATAAACATTGACACCCAGAAATTTTCAGTGAAAGTATCTTGGCTATCTGTGCTGTTTTGCTTTTAGGGGTAGAAGTATGGATTTTGCGGAGTAGAATGGCCAGGAACTTCAAACAAGTTTCTGTATAATAAAACATCGACACCCACCTTCTGGCGAAAATATCTTGCTGCCTGAGGCCATAATTCTTTCTTCCCTCGAGACCAAGCTCCTTGTGCTTTTTTGCTTTTAGGGTCAGAAGTGTGGTTTTTGACTTTTGCGGTTTTTGCAAAGTCTGGGAATCGAACGTCTAGCGAAAATGTCCTGTCGGATGAAACTCATGGGCTGTCCTTCTCTAGAAATCAAATTTCCTGTGCTTTTCTGCTTTTAGGGGCAGAAGTACCGCTTTCGAAGTCTAGGGGGTCAAACACCTTGGCGGAAATGTTTGTCGCATAAAGCTCATGGTTCTGTCTTTTTCTCGAAACCAAGCTATCTGTGCTGTTTCGCTTTTAGAGGAAGAAGTGTGGTTTTTGCAAAGTAGAATGGCCAGAAGTAAATTTTAAGCAAGTTTTTGTATAATCATTGACACCCAGAAACTTCTGGCGAAAATATCTTGCTGCCTGAAGCCATGATTCTTTCTTCCCCCGAGACTACATTCCCTGTGCTTTTCTGCTTTTAGGGGCAGAAGTACTGGTTTTTGCGAAGTCTGGGGTCAAACATCTTAGCGAAATGTCCTGTCGGATGAATCATGGGTCTGTCCTTCCCTCGAGAGCACTTTGTGCTTTTTAACTTTTAGAGGCAGAAGTATGGTTTTTGCAAAGTAGAAGGGCCAGAAGTAAATTTTAAGCAAGTTCTGTATAACCACTGACACCCGGGAAATTCTGGCGAAAATATCTTGCTGCCTAAAGCCATAATTCTTTCTTCCCTCAAGATCAAGCTCCCTGTCTTTTTTGCTTTTCGGACCAGAAGTGTGGTTTTTGCGAAGTTTGGAGGTCAAACGTTTTAGTGAAAATGTCCTATCGGGTGAAGCTCATAGGTCTGTCCATCCCCAGAGACCACTTTTCTGCTTTCAGAGGCAGAAGTATGGTTTTTTGCAGAGTGGAAAGGACAGAATTAAATTTCAAGGAAATTTCTGTACAATTAGATACTGACTCGTAGAAATGGGTGTATGACTTTATGAACGAGAGCATGTGCCAGCCGCCTGCTGGGTAACGTACGCAATGCGCTGAACGCTTCGCTCCTTGTCGATTAGTTAGGAATGCGTTGCAACTATCAGAAAACTCTAATATTTCGTTTATGCTCCTTCAGTTAGCTGCAATTTGGATATAGAATAGAATTCAAAATTTCGATTGAATTGAAAACCAGCTTTCAGAATCATTTTTCATTATAAATTAGTTCGCAAGCTCTTCTTTGATGTGTTTCAGTTTTTGTTCCTAGTACGTTTGTCCAAATTGATTCTTCATAGCAACTGTGAGGAATTTGTTCCGAAAATGCTTGGAAAAGTGTTTCAATTCTCTTTATCCACATCTGTTACTATATCGAATATTCTTTATTGTACACTCTCAAGTTCAGTTCAAGAAGACGTCAGCTTATCGAGAAATAATATTATTATTGCTGAAATGACCAACACGATTATCTCTTTTATAAATAAGTTTTAAAACTTTACTCATAGCTAAATACAGATTTCATTACGGCGAGAATTCAAAACAAGCATTTTAGGCAAATTTTGTTTTAAGCAAACTAATTTCAATAACTGGTATACATCATTACATTTGATAATCTGCTTCAATTTACAAAATTCTTTCATTGTGCTCCCATCAGTTTCAATGACCGAAAACATTCAAGAGATCAGTATCTCACAAATGGGCAAAAAATTAACAAGAAATCAAACGATTCTGTATATAATAAGCTTCTCCCCGGCTTGAAGCAAGCTTATGGCTTAATATCAAGGATTGATTTTAGTGGACTAGTGAACATGGCTATGAACCAGTGGCCAAACTGCAGTGCAGGAAACTCGTCTATCTAGCGATAGGCGGGGCTAACGGTGCGTACCTTATTGACACATGCCTGCCTAAGCGCGCGATATCGTTCATAAAGTCCGCCACCCGTAGAAATTCTTAGCGCGAATATCTTGCCGCCTCAGTTTATAAGCCTTTTCTTCCCTCGAGGCTCTTTGTGCTTTTCTGATTTTAGGGGCAGAAGTAGGATTTTAAAAGGTAAAGACGGGCCAAAGTGAATCTATAACAACTTTAGGTAAATTTACCGTCTTCGTCAATCGAGTGAGATTATATAATAGAATTCTCAGCATGCTCACTTACCCAGGACCAGTGCTCAGCCTCGTAGCTTCAGCTTTGAAAAAAGATGAAATCAATGAAAGTAATGGGTATTCTCAAAAACGGTTACTATCTTTGCAGTGAGCGTGCTCACATACAACTTTCTGCCAAATACCAGCCGTGTGGCTCTAATTTCACAAGGAATAAAAATATCGACAGAAATAATAGGTACTTTCAAGAACACTTATTACAATCGTAATCGGCATGCCCGCTTTTTCCCATGTGCCAAATCCCAGTTCCGTAGCTCAAACTTTGCAAAAAATCGATAAAGCCAGTGAAGGTACTGATAACTTGTAAAATAAGAACGTGTTCGTAAGCAGCATGCTCATTTACCTGCCTGTACCAACCCCCAGCGCCGTGGTTCAAACATTGCAAAAAATCAATTAAACCAATAGAAGTAATGGGTATTTTCTACATTGGTTATATTCGTAATCGGCATGCTCGCTTGCTCCCATGTGCCAACTCTCAGCGCCGTGGTTCAAACATTGCAAAAAATCAATTAAACCAATAGAAGTAATGGGTATTTTCTGACTTGGTTATCATATTCGTAATCAGCATGTTCGCTTACCCCTGTGCCAACTCTCAGCGCCGTAGCTCGAACTTTGCAAAAAAATTGATAAAATGGTAAAAGTAATAGGCATTTTTGAAAATGGTTATCATATTCGTAATCAGCATGTCCGCTTACCCCTCTGTGCCAACTCTCAGCGCCGTAGCTCGAACTTTGCAAAAATCGATAAAATGATAAAAGTAATGGGCATTTTTGAAAATGGTTATCATATTCGTAATCAGCATGTCCGCTTACCCCTCTGTGTCAACTCTCAGCGCCGTAGCTCGAACTTTGCAAAAAATTGATAAAATGGTAAAAGTAATGGGCATTTTTAAAAATGGTTATCATATTCGTAATCAGCGTGTTCGCTTACCCCCTATGCCAACTCTCAGCGCCGTAGCTCGAATTTTGCAAAAATCGATAAAATGATAAAAGTAATTGATAATTCTAAAAACCAATATTGTATTCGTAATCAGCATGTCCGCTTACCCTTCTGTGCCAACTCCCAGCGCCGTAGCTCGAATTTTGCAAAAAATCGATAAAATGATAAAAGTAATGGACATTTTTGAAAATGGTTATCATATTCGTAATCAGCATGTTCGCTTACCCCCCTGTGCCAACTCCCAGCCCCGTAGTTCAAAATTTGCAAAAAAGTCGATAAAATGATAAAAGTAATGGGCATTTTTAGAAATGGTTATCATATTCGCAATCAGCATGTTCGCCTACCCCCCTTTGCCAACTCCAAGTAGTTCAAAATTTGCAAGTAATCGATAAATTTGGTAGAAGTAGTAACAAGTTTCCATACTGGAAAACGACAGACACAAAACACCATCGACCAGAAAAACACTATCGAGGACGTACAGACAGCATCCACCAGCGTCAGACAAGTACACCATTCGGTTTTATATATATAGAAGGATTTTTATCATTTTATCGATTTTTTTGCATGGTTCAAGCTACGGGGCTGGGGTTTGGCACGCGGGGGTAATCGAGCATGCTGATTACGAATATGATAACCATTTTCATAAATACCCATTACTTTTATCATTCTATCGATTTTTCTGCAGATTTTGAACTACGTGATGGGAGTTGGCATACAGGGGTAAGGGAACATGCTGATTACGAATATCATAACATTTCAGAAAATACCCCTTACTTCTATTAGTTTAATTGATTTTCTGCAATGTTTGAACTATGGCGTTGGGGATTGGTACAGGCAGGTAATTGAGCATGCTGCTCACGAGCACATTCTTATTTTACAACTTGTCACTTACCTTCACTGGCTTTATCGACTTTTTGCAAAGTTTAAGCCAGGAACTGGGATTTGGCACATGGGAGAAAGCGAGCATGCCGATTACGATTGTCATAAGTGTTCTTAGAAGAACCTCTTATTTTTGTCGATTTTTCTATTCTTTGTAAAATTAGAGCTACACGGCTGGCATTGCACAAAGTTGTATGTGAGCACGCTCACTGCAAAGATAGTTTTTGAGAATTTCCATTACTTTTATTGATTTCATCTTAATCCTGGCATGAATAGCAAAAATGAATGTTTGTCTATAACGACCGACCTCTTGCCTTTTTTGTCGATATGCGAGCTGCAGCCTGCACATATAAAGACATCGCACACTGAGTAGTACTCAGTGTCGCCCGCTACTTTCGTGCGGCTATTACTAACTTTCACTAACATCACGGTGGATCTGAGGTTCGTTCTTCATCTATACGTTTCTCAGTACGTTGTGCATGAGACAACGTCTGGACAAGCAATGCCTGGTGATGGCGTTTGGCGGTTTCGCTCCGTGGATGAAAGAAGACTGCAATTTGTTTTCAGACCTCCGAAGACGACGACTTAGTCGAAACGCGTCAGGTCAATAAACATTACCACCGTAAAAACCTGGTTCTGGCATAATAAAACAGAAGACAATGATTTCATCTTTTTTTCAAAGCTGAAGCTACGAGGCTCAGATGGCACTAATCCGGGGGTAAGTGAGCATGCTGAGAATTCTATAATCACACTCGGAAATGACGAAGGCGGTAAATTTACCTAAAGTTGTTATAAATTCACTTTGGCCCGCCTTTACCTTTTGAATCCTACTTCTGCCCCAAAATCAGAAAAGCACATAGAGCCTGGTTTCGAGGGAAGACGTGGCGTCAGCCACGCCCCCTTTTTTCAGATTTCAGGGGTTGGGGACCCGCAAAAGTTTAGAGAAGCACCCCAAAAATTCTTTCGGAGTGCGTGGCTAACGCCACGCACCTTCATTTAAAAAAATTTTTCGTCGCGCCCCCCTCGTCCGAAATCCTGCGACCGCCACTGGCGGCAAGATATTTCGGTACTTTTCCGTTATCTAGACCCATTTTTTCAAAGAAGAGTATTGCCCATCCTTGTGCCATATTTGGTCTCAGCTTTACAGGGAGGAGTGCCAACCTTCTGCCACGTGTCAAAAAAATTTAAAATGTCATTTACATGCTTAACAGGTTTTACTAAGAGTTTTCGTTCAATCTGTTTTGTAGTCAATTTCACCTCATTTCGATTAAGCATTTCAAAGTGAACATTGTCATAATAATAACGACATACTCTTATCGATGAACAGACTAGACTTGCTCGGAATAGAGAAGTGCGTGAGATGAAATCATTTAAGAGGCAAAATAAGCGGCAGCAAGGGACTTCAAGCTTCATTTATAGTCTTTTCTGGCTAAAATCGCATGGCCAAAAGGGTTTGAAGAGAAAAGCATTATTAATTCACCACTGAAAGCAAGCAAGATGATCTAAAACAAATTCATGATTGTTTTGCTTTTATGTAAAACAATTAAACAGCTCAAAAGTGACTACAATCTCTTTTACCTCCCCGGAAATGGTTTCGAAAAAAAATCATGTCAGAATGAACCGAAAAGTGTCAATTTTTTTGTGACACGTGGCAAGGAGGCAGTCCTCGTAGAAACTATAAAAAATTATTCTTAGACTAAAGAAAGTATCACATGGGAGCCTTTCGAAGAAATGGGTCCGGATAACGGAAAAGTACCGATATTTTCGCTAAGAATTTCTACGAGTCAATATGTAACCGGGGGTGTCTAGTGGTATAACGGTTTTAACCTGATCGATAGACAACACGGATGGAACGACTAATAGTTTATCTCAGAAAAACGGCAACGAACAACAAGAAACAACAATGCGTAACTTGAACAAGGCTTAACAACGAAACTGCGGGCTTTACCCTCTTGACCACTTCGGCAGGCTTACTAGTACTCTCTATCTAAGGGGGAGTTCCGCCTCTCTTCGACGGAGTTAGCTCCCTCTAGCGCTTCTCCAGCGCGGACTCTGAGACTCCCCCTGACTACCGGTATTTATACCCTGCCGAAGGGGTCAGCGCGGGCTTTTCTTCCCGCCACTGAAGATCGGTAGGTCGGTGATCCGCGCCCTCTGACATCCCTCCCCTCCGGGGAGCCGACGTCCTCGGCGGCTGCTGCAACTTGCTGAGCTTTGCACCGGGAACTCTCCTACGAATGTCGTTGTAGTGGTAGCGCGCATATCCGTCCCTGGAATGCGTGTCGTATACCTGAAAAGAATTTTTGGGGTCCATCTGCTTCTCTGTTCACGTTTCCAATTTCTGTCCTTGAGGGCTCCAACGTGAACAACTGATTTGGGTTTGCCCATTTTTTCAGTACTGATTCAATCACCGACCACACTTTCGACTTCGTTTTCCACATACCAATCTTCTTGAACAGTGGTGGCGGCCACACGGATGCAATCTTTCCTCCTTCTTCGAGGTACTTCTTGCATATCCGCAATGTCTCAATGATAGCCTCATCCTCCCTTCTTGGGTTCATGGGCCATACTATGATCCACATACGACAGTTCTTCAAGTATTTCAACGCTTCTTTGAGTTGACTGAATGATACTGCCACCTTGGTCAGTACTCCACACTTCTTCAGCCCAACTTCCTCAAGTGATGTTGCACATCTCGGTGCAATAAACGCAACAGGACGTTCCTTCTCAGAACTTTGTCCTTTCTTACTGCTTGTCTTCTGAACCTTGACTCTTTTCTGTGCCTCTCCGCACATTTTCCGATCACTTCTGGAAGGAGTGTGCTTTTTGCTGCCCTTCCTACGTGTCGACTTCTTCCACTTGCGCTCACAAGCTTCCCCTGGCCGGATTCCTTTGTCTGCTTTGACATCTCTTCTTCTCTCGATAAAAGTTTTCTTGTTGACAGTTACAGATCTGTCCTTCTCTGACATAGATCTGTTCACAGTTATAGTACCTTGTTGGATCTTCGCTCCTACTGAGGCGGTGTTTCTCTTATGTGGAGGCACCATCCTATCCTTTGCTTTTACTTTTACTTCAGGCTTCTTGTGTATCACTACGTCCACCCCTAGACTCTTCAATGCATTTGTGCCAATGAGTACTTCCTCATTCGTATCGTCCGAAACATGAAAGGCTACCTCCTTTTTGCATCCACCTTCTAGTTCAACTTCTATTTTTACACCTCCGAGAAAGCTCATCAAATGGTTTGATGCATCGTATATGCTTCCTTCCGCAATGTCGAAAGTCTGAGGTGACTCGACATCGTATCCAATGTTCCTTGCTTCTATAAGCACATTTACGGGTAGTATACTTATCACTGAACCCGTGTCAATGTGTGCTGACACCTGTCTTCCCAACATCCTGGCTCGAGTCGACGTTCTTCTACCAACAATTCCCTTTGCCTCAACTTGAGAGGTTTTTGCGACCATATTACGGCTCCTACTTATCATTGTTGTCACTCCATTCGAAGCCTTTATAGCGCTTTCATTCTCCATTTCCTTGTACTTGCAACCTCTTACAATATGTCCGGAGTGACCACATTTAAAGCATCTTCTTTCTTCTTGATCCTCATCATAGCTGGCATCAGAGCTCAATGACTCCTGCCTTCTCACACCATCTTCCCTTCCGTCTCTCTCCGCTAAGCTGCTTCGACCTTGAGTCATAGCTGGCACATAGCCTTCATTTCTATTTGCTTTCTTCCAGAACGGAGCTTGCTGTTCGCTTCTCCTCTCAAACTTGCAGAACCTTCGCGATTGTTCGATCTCAATCGCGACTTCCTTTATTCTGTTATATGCCTCAGCTGGGTCCACCTGGTGTAGGGTTCCCACCAGCTGTACGTATTCCGCCCACGACGTCAGATTCTCCAGTAGAATCTGCGCATACTCCATCGATCTTTCCTCAATGGTACATTGAGGATTGGCCTTCCTTGCTAGGTTCTCGAGGGCGACAAAGAAGTCCGCGACCTCTTGGCCTGGCCTCAAGTGCATATTCCTTAAGGCTGTCAGCGCCTTTAACCTAGCTGCTGAGTCACAGGCCAGTAGTGAAGCCATCTCTCTCACTACTCTGTCAAAGCCTTGCTGTCTTACCCCCATGGGTATGCTCAGAAATAAGGACTTTGTCCTTCCTTCCAAGTGTTCATCACCCAGGACTTCTATCAGCAACTGTTCATCCTGGGCCATGGTACCATACTTTCTTTTGAACTTCCGAATGAACCTGTCAAAGTCTTCATCCTCATAGCCCTTGAAGACTCCAGGATCAGGAAAAGTCATGCTTTGAAAATAGCTGAGCAACTGATCTTCCACACCTCGATAATTGTCGAGTGGTCCGACATCCGACCCTCTCAACAAACTGCCTTCCCTCACTGCAACTGCCGTTGCTCTGGGACCGAGTATCTGGTTTAACTCGGCTGTTAGGTTCTACAGCCTACCTAACACTGTGGCTACCTTAGCCTCCAACTCTTCTTCAAGTGGCAATCCATCAACCGGTATCCTACGTCGGCTAAGGACCTTGCTTACCATCCCAGGTAGCATTTCCACTTCTTTCCTGATGAGGCTTAACTCCTCCATCATCAAGTGTGCTTTTCTCTCATGGATATCATCTGTCTATCTATCTTGATATCATCTGGATATCTTTGCTTCTGATCCATATCCATGGACATAAATGTACTCGGCAGCGAAATGCTTCGCCTTGCCTTTACATTCATTGCTAATCAACGCCGCACGCGAAATCGCGCGTCTCAGGTGACCGAAGAGAGTCAATCACAATCAATAATCACGCCTCTATTAAGCGTGGAGGATTTGATCAATAATCACTTCCCCCTTATACCTTAACTGCCTGCTCTGTATGATATGATAGAGATTTTTTCCAGTTGATCTTAGATCTGGCCTTCTTGGCCTGTTACATACGTCACCTGCCTGATGACGTATAGTTTCCCACCTTTTTGGTCTTTTGGTTTCGCCTCCTTGGCCTGTTCTATGCACGTTCTATGTTGTCTTGCCTCTGAGAAAGTCGATATCAGTCGCCCGTGTGTCTTTCAATCGATCCAGGTATGCTCGGCCCCCATGTAACCGGGGGTGTCTAGTGGTATAACGGTTTTAACCTGATCGATAGACAACACGGATGGAACGACTAATAGTTTATCTCAGAAAAACGGCAACGAACAACAAGAAACAACAATGCGTAACTTGAACAAGGCTTAACAACGAAACTGCGGGCTTTACCCTCTTGACCACTTCGGCAGGCTTACTAGTACTCTCTATCTAAGGGGGAGTTCCGCCTCTCTTCGACGGAGTTAGCTCCCTCTAGCGCTTCTCCAGCGCGGACTCTGAGACTCCCCCTGACTACCGGTATTTATACCCTGCCGAAGGGGTCAGCGCGGGCTTTTCTTCCCGCCACTGAAGATCGGTAGGTCGGTGATCCGCGCCCTCTGACATCCCTCCCCTCCGGGGAGCCGACGTCCTCGGCGGCTGCTGCAACTTGCTGAGCTTTGCACCGGGAACTCTCCTGCGAATGTCGTTGTAGTGGTAGCGCGCATATCCGTCCCTGGAATGCGTGTCGTATACCTGAAAAGAATTTTTGGGGTCCATCTGCTTCTCTGTTCACGTTTCCAATTTCTGTCCTTGAGGGCTCCAACGTGAACAACTGATTTGGGTTTGCCCATTTTTTCAGTACTGATTCAATCACCGACCACACTTTCGACTTCGTTTTCCACATACCAATCTTCTTGAACAGTGGTGGCGGCCACACGGATGCAATCTTTCCTCCTTCTTCGAGGTACTTCTTGCATATCCGCAATGTCTCAATGATAGCCTCATCCTCCCTTCTTGGGTTCATGGGCCATACTATGATCCACATACGACAGTTCTTCAAGTATTTCAACGCTTCTTTGAGTTGACTGAATGATACTGCCACCTTGGTCAGTACTCCACACTTCTTCAGCCCAACTTCCTCAAGTGATGTTGCACATCTCGGTGCAATAAACGCAACAGGACGTTCCTTCTCAGAACTTTGTCCTTTCTTACTGCTTGTCTTCTGAACCTTGACTCTTTTCTGTGCCTCTCCGCACATTTTCCGATCACTTCTGGAAGGAGTGTGCTTTTTGCTGCCCTTCCTACGTGTCGACTTCTTCCACTTGCGCTCACAAGCTTCCCCTGGCCGGATTCCTTTGTCTGCTTTGACATCTCTTCTTCTCTCGATAAAAGTTTTCTTGTTGACAGTTACAGATCTGTCCTTCTCTGACATAGATCTGTTCACAGTTATAGTACCTTGTTGGATCTTCGCTCCTACTGAGGCGGTGTTTCTCTTATGTGGAGGCACCATCCTATCCTTTGCTTTTACTTTTACTTCAGGCTTCTTGTGTATCACTACGTCCACCCCTAGACTCTTCAATGCATTTGTGCCAATGAGTACTTCCTCATTCGTATCGTCCGAAACATGAAAGGCTACCTCCTTTTTGCATCCACCTTCTAGTTCAACTTCTATTTTTACACCTCCGAGAAAGCTCATCAAATGGTTTGATGCATCGTATATGCTTCCTTCCGCAATGTCGAAAGTCTGAGGTGACTCGACATCGTATCCAATGTTCCTTGCTTCTATAAGCACATTTACGGGTAGTATACTTATCACTGAACCCGTGTCAATGTGTGCTGACACCTGTCTTCCCAACATCCTGGCTCGAGTCGACGTTCTTCTACCAACAATTCCCTTTGCCTCAACTTGAGAGGTTTTTGCGACCATATTACGGCTCCTACTTATCATTGTTGTCACTCCATTCGAAGCCTTTATAGCGCTTTCATTCTCCATTTCCTTGTACTTGCAACCTCTTACAATATGTCCGGAGTGACCACATTTAAAGCATCTTCTTTCTTCTTGATCCTCATCATAGCTGGCATCAGAGCTCAATGACTCCTGCCTTCTCACACCATCTTCCCTTCCGTCTCTCTCCGCTAAGCTGCTTCGACCTTGAGTCATAGCTGGCACATAGCCTTCATTTCTATTTGCTTTCTTCCAGAACGGAGCTTGCTGTTCGCTTCTCCTCTCAAACTTGCAGAACCTTCGCGATTGTTCGATCTCAATCGCGACTTCCTTTATTCTGTTATATGCCTCAGCTGGGTCCACCTGGTGTAGGGTTCCCACCAGCTGTACGTATTCCGCCCACGACGTCAGATTCTCCAGTAGAATCTGCGCATACTCCATCGATCTTTCCTCAATGGTACATTGAGGATTGGCCTTCCTTGCTAGGTTCTCGAGGGCGACAAAGAAGTCCGCGACCTCTTGGCCTGGCCTCAAGTGCATATTCCTTAAGGCTGTCAGCGCCTTTAACCTAGCTGCTGAGTCACAGGCCAGTAGTGAAGCCATCTCTCTCACTACTCTGTCAAAGCCTTGCTGTCTTACCCCCATGGGTATGCTCAGAAATAAGGACTTTGTCCTTCCTTCCAAGTGTTCATCACCCAGGACTTCTATCAGCAACTGTTCATCCTGGGCCATGGTACCATACTTTCTTTTGAACTTCCGAATGAACCTGTCAAAGTCTTCATCCTCATAGCCCTTGAAGACTCCAGGATCAGGAAAAGTCATGCTTTGAAAATAGCTGAGCAACTGATCTTCCACACCTCGATAATTGTCGAGTGGTCCGACATCCGACCCTCTCAACAAACTGCCTTCCCTCACTGCAACTGCCGTTGCTCTGGGACCGAGTATCTGGTTTAACTCGGCTGTTAGGTTCTACAGCCTACCTAACACTGTGGCTACCTTAGCCTCCAACTCTTCTTCAAGTGGCAATCCATCAACCGGTATCCTACGTCGGCTAAGGACCTTGCTTACCATCCCAGGTAGCATTTCCACTTCTTTCCTGATGAGGCTTAACTCCTCCATCATCAAGTGTGCTTTTCTCTCATGGATATCATCTGTCTATCTATCTTGATATCATCTGGATATCTTTGCTTCTGATCCATATCCATGGACATAAATGTACTCGGCAGCGAAATGCTTCGCCTTGCCTTTACATTCATTGCTAATCAACGCCGCACGCGAAATCGCGCGTCTCAGGTGACCGAAGAGAGTCAATCACAATCAATAATCACGCCTCTATTAAGCGTGGAGGATTTGATCAATAATCACTTCCCCCTTATACCTTAACTGCCTGCTCTGTATGATATGATAGAGATTTTTTCCAGTTGATCTTAGATCTGGCCTTCTTGGCCTGTTACATACGTCACCTGCCTGATGACGTATAGTTTCCCACCTTTTTGGTCTTTTGGTTTCGCCTCCTTGGCCTGTTCTATGCACGTTCTATGTTGTCTTGCCTCTGAGAAAGTCGATATCAGTCGCCCGTGTGTCTTTCAATCGATCCAGGTATGCTCGGCCCCCATGTAACCGGGGGTGTCTAGTGGTATAACGGTTTTAACCTGATCGATAGACAACACGGATGGAACGACTAATAGTTTATCTCAGAAAAACGGCAACGAACAACAAGAAACAACAATGCGTAACTTGAACAAGGCTTAACAACGAAACTGCGGGCTTTACCCTCTTGACCACTTCGGCAGGCTTACTAGTACTCTCTATCTAAGGGGGAGTTCCGCCTCTCTTCGACGGAGTTAGCTCCCTCTAGCGCTTCTCCAGCGCGGACTCTGAGACTCCCCCTGACTACCGGTATTTATACCCTGCCGAAGGGGTCAGCGCGGGCTTTTCTTCCCGCCACTGAAGATCGGTAGGTCGGTGATCCGCGCCCTCTGACATCCCTCCCCTCCGGGGAGCCGACGTCCTCGGCGGCTGCTGCAACTTGCTGAGCTTTGCACCGGGAACTCTCCTGCGAATGTCGTTGTAGTGGTAGCGCGCATATCCGTCCCTGGAATGCGTGTCGTATACCTGAAAAGAATTTTTGGGGTCCATCTGCTTCTCTGTTCACGTTTCCAATTTCTGTCCTTGAGGGCTCCAACGTGAACAACTGATTTGGGTTTGCCCATTTTTTCAGTACTGATTCAATCACCGACCACACTTTCGACTTCGTTTTCCACATACCAATCTTCTTGAACAGTGGTGGCGGCCACACGGATGCAATCTTTCCTCCTTCTTCGAGGTACTTCTTGCATATCCGCAATGTCTCAATGATAGCCTCATCCTCCCTTCTTGGGTTCATGGGCCATACTATGATCCACATACGACAGTTCTTCAAGTATTTCAACGCTTCTTTGAGTTGACTGAATGATACTGCCACCTTGGTCAGTACTCCACACTTCTTCAGCCCAACTTCCTCAAGTGATGTTGCACATCTCGGTGCAATAAACGCAACAGGACGTTCCTTCTCAGAACTTTGTCCTTTCTTACTGCTTGTCTTCTGAACCTTGACTCTTTTCTGTGCCTCTCCGCACATTTTCCGATCACTTCTGGAAGGAGTGTGCTTTTTGCTGCCCTTCCTACGTGTCGACTTCTTCCACTTGCGCTCACAAGCTTCCCCTGGCCGGATTCCTTTGTCTGCTTTGACATCTCTTCTTCTCTCGATAAAAGTTTTCTTGTTGACAGTTACAGATCTGTCCTTCTCTGACATAGATCTGTTCACAGTTATAGTACCTTGTTGGATCTTCGCTCCTACTGAGGCGGTGTTTCTCTTATGTGGAGGCACCATCCTATCCTTTGCTTTTACTTTTACTTCAGGCTTCTTGTGTATCACTACGTCCACCCCTAGACTCTTCAATGCATTTGTGCCAATGAGTACTTCCTCATTCGTATCGTCCGAAACATGAAAGGCTACCTCCTTTTTGCATCCACCTTCTAGTTCAACTTCTATTTTTACACCTCCGAGAAAGCTCATCAAATGGTTTGATGCATCGTATATGCTTCCTTCCGCAATGTCGAAAGTCTGAGGTGACTCGACATCGTATCCAATGTTCCTTGCTTCTATAAGCACATTTACGGGTAGTATACTTATCACTGAACCCGTGTCAATGTGTGCTGACACCTGTCTTCCCAACATCCTGGCTCGAGTCGACGTTCTTCTACCAACAATTCCCTTTGCCTCAACTTGAGAGGTTTTTGCGACCATATTACGGCTCCTACTTATCATTGTTGTCACTCCATTCGAAGCCTTTATAGCGCTTTCATTCTCCATTTCCTTGTACTTGCAACCTCTTACAATATGTCCGGAGTGACCACATTTAAAGCATCTTCTTTCTTCTTGATCCTCATCATAGCTGGCATCAGAGCTCAATGACTCCTGCCTTCTCACACCATCTTCCCTTCCGTCTCTCTCCGCTAAGCTGCTTCGACCTTGAGTCATAGCTGGCACATAGCCTTCATTTCTATTTGCTTTCTTCCAGAACGGAGCTTGCTGTTCGCTTCTCCTCTCAAACTTGCAGAACCTTCGCGATTGTTCGATCTCAATCGCGACTTCCTTTATTCTGTTATATGCCTCAGCTGGGTCCACCTGGTGTAGGGTTCCCACCAGCTGTACGTATTCCGCCCACGACGTCAGATTCTCCAGTAGAATCTGCGCATACTCCATCGATCTTTCCTCAATGGTACATTGAGGATTGGCCTTCCTTGCTAGGTTCTCGAGGGCGACAAAGAAGTCCGCGACCTCTTGGCCTGGCCTCAAGTGCATATTCCTTAAGGCTGTCAGCGCCTTTAACCTAGCTGCTGAGTCACAGGCCAGTAGTGAAGCCATCTCTCTCACTACTCTGTCAAAGCCTTGCTGTCTTACCCCCATGGGTATGCTCAGAAATAAGGACTTTGTCCTTCCTTCCAAGTGTTCATCACCCAGGACTTCTATCAGCAACTGTTCATCCTGGGCCATGGTACCATACTTTCTTTTGAACTTCCGAATGAACCTGTCAAAGTCTTCATCCTCATAGCCCTTGAAGACTCCAGGATCAGGAAAAGTCATGCTTTGAAAATAGCTGAGCAACTGATCTTCCACACCTCGATAATTGTCGAGTGGTCCGACATCCGACCCTCTCAACAAACTGCCTTCCCTCACTGCAACTGCCGTTGCTCTGGGACCGAGTATCTGGTTTAACTCGGCTGTTAGGTTCTACAGCCTACCTAACACTGTGGCTACCTTAGCCTCCAACTCTTCTTCAAGTGGCAATCCATCAACCGGTATCCTACGTCGGCTAAGGACCTTGCTTACCATCCCAGGTAGCATTTCCACTTCTTTCCTGATGAGGCTTAACTCCTCCATCATCAAGTGTGCTTTTCTCTCATGGATATCATCTGTCTATCTATCTTGATATCATCTGGATATCTTTGCTTCTGATCCATATCCATGGACATAAATGTACTCGGCAGCGAAATGCTTCGCCTTGCCTTTACATTCATTGCTAATCAACGCCGCACGCGAAATCGCGCGTCTCAGGTGACCGAAGAGAGTCAATCACAATCAATAATCACGCCTCTATTAAGCGTGGAGGATTTGATCAATAATCACTTCCCCCTTATACCTTAACTGCCTGCTCTGTATGATATGATAGAGATTTTTTCCAGTTGATCTTAGATCTGGCCTTCTTGGCCTGTTACATACGTCACCTGCCTGATGACGTATAGTTTCCCACCTTTTTGGTCTTTTGGTTTCGCCTCCTTGGCCTGTTCTATGCACGTTCTATGTTGTCTTGCCTCTGAGAAAGTCGATATCAGTCGCCCGTGTGTCTTTCAATCGATCCAGGTATGCTCGGCCCCCATGTAACCGGGGGTGTCTAGTGGTATAACGGTTTTAACCTGATCGATAGACAACACGGATGGAACGACTAATAGTTTATCTCAGAAAAACGGCAACGAACAACAAGAAACAACAATGCGTAACTTGAACAAGGCTTAACAACGAAACTGCGGGCTTTACCCTCTTGACCACTTCGGCAGGCTTACTAGTACTCTCTATCTAAGGGGGAGTTCCGCCTCTCTTCGACGGAGTTAGCTCCCTCTAGCGCTTCTCCAGCGCGGACTCTGAGACTCCCCCTGACTACCGGTATTTATACCCTGCCGAAGGGGTCAGCGCGGGCTTTTCTTCCCGCCACTGAAGATCGGTAGGTCGGTGATCCGCGCCCTCTGACATCCCTCCCCTCCGGGGAGCCGACGTCCTCGGCGGCTGCTGCAACTTGCTGAGCTTTGCACCGGGAACTCTCCTGCGAATGTCGTTGTAGTGGTAGCGCGCATATCCGTCCCTGGAATGCGTGTCGTATACCTGAAAAGAATTTTTGGGGTCCATCTGCTTCTCTGTTCACGTTTCCAATTTCTGTCCTTGAGGGCTCCAACGTGAACAACTGATTTGGGTTTGCCCATTTTTTCAGTACTGATTCAATCACCGACCACACTTTCGACTTCGTTTTCCACATACCAATCTTCTTGAACAGTGGTGGCGGCCACACGGATGCAATCTTTCCTCCTTCTTCGAGGTACTTCTTGCATATCCGCAATGTCTCAATGATAGCCTCATCCTCCCTTCTTGGGTTCATGGGCCATACTATGATCCACATACGACAGTTCTTCAAGTATTTCAACGCTTCTTTGAGTTGACTGAATGATACTGCCACCTTGGTCAGTACTCCACACTTCTTCAGCCCAACTTCCTCAAGTGATGTTGCACATCTCGGTGCAATAAACGCAACAGGACGTTCCTTCTCAGAACTTTGTCCTTTCTTACTGCTTGTCTTCTGAACCTTGACTCTTTTCTGTGCCTCTCCGCACATTTTCCGATCACTTCTGGAAGGAGTGTGCTTTTTGCTGCCCTTCCTACGTGTCGACTTCTTCCACTTGCGCTCACAAGCTTCCCCTGGCCGGATTCCTTTGTCTGCTTTGACATCTCTTCTTCTCTCGATAAAAGTTTTCTTGTTGACAGTTACAGATCTGTCCTTCTCTGACATAGATCTGTTCACAGTTATAGTACCTTGTTGGATCTTCGCTCCTACTGAGGCGGTGTTTCTCTTATGTGGAGGCACCATCCTATCCTTTGCTTTTACTTTTACTTCAGGCTTCTTGTGTATCACTACGTCCACCCCTAGACTCTTCAATGCATTTGTGCCAATGAGTACTTCCTCATTCGTATCGTCCGAAACATGAAAGGCTACCTCCTTTTTGCATCCACCTTCTAGTTCAACTTCTATTTTTACACCTCCGAGAAAGCTCATCAAATGGTTTGATGCATCGTATATGCTTCCTTCCGCAATGTCGAAAGTCTGAGGTGACTCGACATCGTATCCAATGTTCCTTGCTTCTATAAGCACATTTACGGGTAGTATACTTATCACTGAACCCGTGTCAATGTGTGCTGACACCTGTCTTCCCAACATCCTGGCTCGAGTCGACGTTCTTCTACCAACAATTCCCTTTGCCTCAACTTGAGAGGTTTTTGCGACCATATTACGGCTCCTACTTATCATTGTTGTCACTCCATTCGAAGCCTTTATAGCGCTTTCATTCTCCATTTCCTTGTACTTGCAACCTCTTACAATATGTCCGGAGTGACCACATTTAAAGCATCTTCTTTCTTCTTGATCCTCATCATAGCTGGCATCAGAGCTCAATGACTCCTGCCTTCTCACACCATCTTCCCTTCCGTCTCTCTCCGCTAAGCTGCTTCGACCTTGAGTCATAGCTGGCACATAGCCTTCATTTCTATTTGCTTTCTTCCAGAACGGAGCTTGCTGTTCGCTTCTCCTCTCAAACTTGCAGAACCTTCGCGATTGTTCGATCTCAATCGCGACTTCCTTTATTCTGTTATATGCCTCAGCTGGGTCCACCTGGTGTAGGGTTCCCACCAGCTGTACGTATTCCGCCCACGACGTCAGATTCTCCAGTAGAATCTGCGCATACTCCATCGATCTTTCCTCAATGGTACATTGAGGATTGGCCTTCCTTGCTAGGTTCTCGAGGGCGACAAAGAAGTCCGCGACCTCTTGGCCTGGCCTCAAGTGCATATTCCTTAAGGCTGCCAGCGCCTTTAACCTAGCTGCTGAGTCACAGGCCAGTAGTGAAGCCATCTCTCTCACTACTCTGTCAAAGCCTTGCTGTCTTACCCCCATGGGTATGCTCAGAAATAAGGACTTTGTCCTTCCTTCCAAGTGTTCATCACCCAGGACTTCTATCAGCAACTGTTCATCCTGGGCCATGGTACCATACTTTCTTTTGAACTTCCGAATGAACCTGTCAAAGTCTTCATCCTCATAGCCCTTGAAGACTCCAGGATCAGGAAAAGTCATGCTTTGAAAATAGCTGAGCAACTGATCTTCCACACCTCGATAATTGTCGAGTGGTCCGACATCCGACCCTCTCAACAAACTGCCTTCCCTCGCTGCAACTGCCGTTGCTCTGGGACCGAGTATCTGGTTTAACTCGGCTGTTAGGTTCTACAGCCTACCTAACACTGTGGCTACCTTAGCCTCCAACTCTTCTTCAAGTGGCAATCCATCAACCGGTATCCTACGTCGGCTAAGGACCTTGCTTACCATCCCAGGTAGCATTTCCACTTCTTTCCTGATGAGGCTTAACTCCTCCATCATCAAGTGTGCTTTTCTCTCATGGATATCATCTGTCTATCTATCTTGATATCATCTGGATATCTTTGCTTCTGATCCATATCCATGGACATAAATGTACTCGGCAGCGAAATGCTTCGCCTTGCCTTTACATTCATTGCTAATCAACGCCGCACGCGAAATCGCGCGTCTCAGGTGACCGAAGAGAGTCAATCACAATCAATAATCACGCCTCTATTAAGCGTGGAGGATTTGATCAATAATCACTTCCCCCTTATACCTTAACTGCCTGCTCTGTATGATATGATAGAGATTTTTTCCAGTTGATCTTAGATCTGGCCTTCTTGGCCTGTTACATACGTCACCTGCCTGATGACGTATAGTTTCCCACCTTTTTGGTCTTTTGGTTTCGCCTCCTTGGCCTGTTCTACGCACGTTCTATGTTGTCTTGCCTCTGAGAAAGTCGATATCAGTCGCCCGTGTGTCTTTCAATCGATCCAGGTATGCTCGGCCCCCATGTAACCGGGGGTGTCTAGTGGTATAACGGTTTTAACCTGATCGATAGACAACACGGATGGAACGACTAATAGTTTATCTCAGAAAAACGGCAACGAACAACAAGAAACAACAATGCGTAACTTGAACAAGGCTTAACAACGAAACTGCGGGCTTTACCCTCTTGACCACTTCGGCAGGCTTACTAGTACTCTCTATCTAAGGGGGAGTTCCGCCTCTCTTCGACGGAGTTAGCTCCCTCTAGCGCTTCTCCAGCGCGAACTCTGAGACTCCCCCTGACTACCGGTATTTATACCCTGCCGAAGGGGTCAGCGCGGGCTTTTCTTCCCGCCACTGAAGATCGGTAGGTCGGTGATCCGCGCCCTCTGACAAATATCTAATTATACAAAAATTTCCTTAAATTCACTTCTGTCCCTTCCACTCTGCAAAAACCATACTTCTGCCTCTGAAAGCAGAAAAGTGGTCTCTGGGGAAGGACAGACCCATGAGCTTCATCCGGCACGGCATTTTCACCGAAACTTTAGGCTCTCAAACTGCAAAAACCACAAAACTCAAAAACCACATGTCTGGCCCTAAAAGCAGAAAGACAGGGAGCTTGGTCTCGATGGAAGAAAGAATTATGGCCTCAGGCAGCAAGAGACTTTCGCCAGAAGTTTCTGGGTGTCAATGATTATACAGAACTTGCTTGAAATTTACTTCTGGCCCTTTTGGTCTCGAGGAGAAAACACTAATAAGCTCAGCCAGCAAGATACTCTCGCTGATTTCTGGGTATCAATGTTTATTCATACTGAAACTTGCTTCAAAAATTTACTTCTGGCCCTTCTACTTTGCAAAAAAACCATACTTCTGCCTCTAAAAGTAAAAAAAATCACAAAGTGCTCTCGAGGGAAGAACAGACCCATGAGCTTCATCCGACAGGACAGTCTTGCTAAGACGTTTGACCCCCTAGACTTCGCAAAAACCAGTACTTCTGCCCCTAAACGCAGAAAAGCACAGAAAATCCAGTCTCGGGGGAAGAAAGAATCATGGCTTCAGGCAACAAGGTATTCTCGCCAGAAGTTTATGGGTGTCAATAATCATACAGAAACTTGCTTAAAATTTACTTCTGGCCATTGTACTTTGCAAAAACCACACCTCTTCCTCTAAAAGCAAAACAGCACAGAAAGCTTGGTCTCGAGAAAATGGCAGAACCATGAGGCTTCATGCGACAAACATTTTCGCTAGGGCGTCTGACCTCCTAGACTTCGCAAAAACCAGTGCTTCTGCCCCTAAAAGCAGAAAAGCACAGGGAATTTAGTCTCTAAGGAAGGACAGACCCATGAGCTTCTTGCAACAGGATATTTTCACAGAAACGTTCGACCCCTTCTACTTCGCAAAAACCAGTACTTCTGCCCTGAAAGCAGAAAAGCACAGGGATTTAGTCTCTAAGGAGAGACAGACCCATGAGTTTCATCCGACAGGACATTTTCTAAGACTTTTGACTCCCAAACTTCGCAAAAAACCATAAAACTCAAAAACCACACTTCTGGCCCAAAAAACAAAAAAGCACAAGGAGCTTGGTCTCGAGGGAAGTAAGGATTATGGCCTCAGGCAACAAGATGTTTTCGCCAGAAGTTTCTGGTTGTCGATGTTTCATTATACAGAAACTTGTTTGAAATTCGTGGCCATTCTACTCTGCAAAATCCATACTTCTACCCCTAAAAGCAAAACAGCACAGATAGCTTGGTTTCGAGGAAAAGAGACTCATAAGCTCAGCCAGCAAGATATTTTCGCTGAAAAGTTCTGGGTGTCAATGTGTATTCTACAGAAACTTGTTTAAAATTCACTTGTGGCCATTCCACTCTGCAAAAACCAGACTTTTGCCTCTGAAAACAGAAGAGTGGTCTCGAGGGAAAGACAGATCGGGAGACGGTCAAGAGGCGCGATTTTTCTGGCTGTCACTAACTTAAAACTTCAGTCTCTCGCTATGGGAGTGTTCAAAAAGTGTCGGACAAAGTCCATCGGCTTACTAGCTGTTTGAAGTAACCATTTGATAAGTTCGACGGCTTTTGCTAGAAAACTGACCGAAATAGTTACAAAATTGCTATAAACTGCATTTTCATGGGTTTTTGACCTTCAACAATTTTGTTTTGAATCGCTTTCAAAATGATAAGATCGAAGAATTCCTGCAATTCTCTAATGTACTTCTTTTGAAATTTCAAATAATCCTGGAACTTCATAAAACACAAGTATGTGCTATATACTGCCCATCTGGTAATAAGAATCGCGCCTCTTGACATACATCCAAACAGACCCATGAGCTTCTTGCGATCATCTTTGCTGAAAATTCTGGCCTTCTGAACTTTGCAAAAACCACACTTTTGTTCCTAGAAGCAAAAAACAGGGAGCTTGGTCTCGAGGGAAGAAAAGTCTCAGGGCTCGGGCAGCAAGATAATTGCGCTAAAAGCTTTTAGGTGTCAATATTTGATTATACAGAAACTTGCTGGAAAAATTACCCTTCTTCTCAACCATACTTCTGCTAAAAGCGGAAGCATAAGGAGCTTGGTTTTGAGGGAAGGAAAGAACTAGAGTTTTATACGACAGGACAGTTTCGGTAAGATTGTCCTTCAAAAGAAGGCGCTGGGCCAGCTTCTGTTCAAGAAATGAGCCCGTTCACTGGCAAGACATCATCGAAGAAAATGCTGCTTCGTTTTTACCGACATATCTGAGTTTTTGGCTGCTGGAAGACATAAATTGACGCTTCCTTTAACATGGCGCTTTCCTGGAAATCAATCTGAGTTTTGGGATGAATCAGCTGCTCTAAACAGGTGCTTCGAGGTAGCTTCCTTGTTTAAGAGCTGTGGTATCTGGGCAAAGGTATGTGCAAGAAAACAGCAAAGATGCTTTGCGCATAGTCAGTGGTAGTAGCTTCTTTTCCTAAGAGCATAGTGTTTTGTTTCTACTACTCACAACATGCGAAGGGTCGCTGGGAAGATGAAAATTCTCTTTCTTGGGATTTTAGTTAATTAATGGCAGATATCAATGTATCTGCCCCCACCCACCTACTAGCGACCCGTAGGGTCGCTAGTCTTATATATAAAGCTGAATGTCTGTTTGTCTGTCTGTATGTCTGTATGTCTGTATGTCTGTATGTGTGTACGTATGTTCCGGATAGAAAATTCCATTTCTGAACCGATCCGGACCAAACTTGGCACACATACACTACGGGCCCCGGCGGGTGTCACAGTCCACTTTTCGTCATCGATCGATATCGATTTTATCGATTTTTATCGATTTTTTTGCTGAGTTCACCTACGGGGCTGGGAGTTGGCACAGAGGGGTAATCGAGCATGGGGATTCCGAATACAATATTGGTTTTCAGGATTATCGATTACTTTTATCGATTTTATCGATTTTTTTGCAAAGTTTGAGCTACGGGGCTGGGAGTTGGCACAGGGGGGTAGTCGAGCATGGGGATTCCGAATACAATATTGGTTTTCAGGATTATCGATTACTTTTATCGATTTTATCGATTTTTTTGCAAAGTTTGAGCTACGGGGCTGGGAGTTGGCACAGGGGGGGGGGTAATCGAGCATGCTGATCATCCCCAAGGGGGTGATCAGCATGCTCGATTACACCCCCGTGCCAAATTCCAGCCCCCTAGCTCAAATTTTTAAAAAATCGATAAAAATCGATAAAAGTAATGGACGATCTTGAAAACTAATATTGTATTCGCAATCTGCATGCTCGATTACCCCCCTGTGCAAGCCCCCAGCTTCGCAGGTCAAACTTTACAAAAAAAAATCGATAAAATCAATAAAAGTAATCGATAATTCTGAAAACTAATATTGTGTTCGGAATCCCCATGCTCACTTCCCCCCCCCTGTGCCAACTCCTAGCCCTGTAGGTGAACTCTGCAAAAAAATCGATAAAAATCGGTAAAATCGACATCGATCGATAACGAAAAGTGGACTGTGACACCCGCCGGGGCCCGAAGTGTATGTGTGCCAAGTTTGGTCCGGATACGGCGGAGCCGGGTAAGCCAGCTAGTTCCTTATATGACTTCGATTACGCTAAACTCGACTGCATACATAAGTTTGTAAAGAATGAACTTCACAGGTTTCGAGCTGGTGCTGCTTGCACAGGTGCATCACGCTGCTTTGAAGCGTCTTCATGACTTTTACATGTCGTTGACGTAGAATATCAAATTATAGGTTTAGGGCCTTCTAAGATAAGATAACCCTAATGGAGTTGTGCCTTCGGCATCCTTTTTAGGATGTACAATGACAAATCAAATAACCGTTTCGATACGGGTGTCCCAAAAATATCACTGTTTAGTCATCAGCATCCCTCATCTAAAAAACTCTTTTTCTGTTCGGTACCATTTTGTAGAGTTGACTTCAATTTAGATTAATAGTATGGAGCAAACCATCAATCGTTCTCCATTACCGTAGCATTACGGTAGAACTTTTTACAGCGTCATTATGGTTCAGTCGTGTTGTTCCAAAGAAGGTTCCGAAAATTCTGAAAAGTGGTGCATGAGGGATTTTATGAATGCTAGTTTCATTCCTTTTTTGGGAGTCTTTAGATATCAGATGGTGTAATCACATTCTCAGGATGCATTGTAAAGACAGCTATTAGCTTTACCTTGCATCAGACGCGAAGGAAGATTGCGGTAAAATGCAAAGTTCATATTAGGTTTCAGCGACTTTAATTAGTCTAGTGTAAGAGTTTCCAGCTTGGTTCGCTTTCTGAATCAAAATAGGGCCCTCAATGGCTCAAAACATTTTTCGAAGTTCTTACCGTAATCCTACGGTAATGAAAAACGATGGGTGATTCACTCTAACTGAAAATCTTAGTCGAACCTCGCTCCACAAATAGTATCTGTACTTCGCCGAAAGGCATCAAAGCAAAAGATTTTGCAACCATCAAACAACGTATACATACTCTTGGGACATCCTGTACGGTGCATTAGCGCGATTGAAGCGTTCAAGTCATGTTATTTGCTTCAATTTCGAATAGAAAAACAGTTTTTGTTGTGGCGATAGGTAATATTATTATTACTATGTTAGTGACATGGGTAAATTTGGCTACCATCCGGATTTGAGTATCTTTCATTCTTCCAGTAAAAAACGCAGCAACCCTTCTCAGGTGACAGGCGTATGGGCCGCACTTCTGGACATCGTCCAGACTTGCGGCCGATCGTGCGATTGTACCCAAAAATGGGTAGGAGACTATATGTCATCGAAAGGAGGTGGTCGCACGCGGACATCTGCAACAGAGCCATGCAAATCGTAGACATCACAGATTCTTATCAGCTGACCGCGCGGGATGGCACCTATCGGTGATAATATAATCGGCTACCCAAAAAATAATCCTTTCTGAACGGGTGCCTGAGTGATAAAGGCTGCGAAGCGAGTGTGTATGCTCGCTTCTTGCAAAAAGCTTATGAATTATTATTGAATCAGCCTATTCTTGGTCTCAACGAACCCATATGTCTTTCAGCAAAATGTTGTGGATTGCTGGGGCGCCATCTCGCTTGCGCAGCAAGCGTAATAATTTAGCAAAGCTTTTTCACATTGTTCTTGCTGCCACACCACGCCAAAGATGCGCCCGCAACGTGGCGAAGCGAGGCTCGCTTCATCAATCCATAAATCCACGTCATGTTGAAAGAAGAAGTTTGGGTTGAAATTGAGATTACATAATTTCAAGCTTACTCAAGCTTTCAAAGGTACCTTCGACTATGCGTATTAGGTTGTTGCATAAGTTCTGTCCGATTCTTTTTGCCTCATGTTTGAAGCAGCTGTTCTAAGAGAATTTCATCTCTAATGCGGTATTGTTAGTATCATTAGGAAGTGCTTTTCTTGCGCTTTCTAAAGCATATCAAATTTCAATAAATTTCTTGGTGTAAGGAGATTTCAGGCCTAAAATCTCCAAGTGGCCGAGGTACGTTCTCACCCTAGAAATACGTTCTTGCGAGGAAATCCCACAATGCGCCCTTCAAGTCGAGTTCTTTCATTGGCTGCGGAATAAGGGTGTAGAAGGCTAATATATGCTTAAGTTCGGTTCCATGAAGAAAACGTCTTGCTAGTGTAATTTGTCGTCGAACATTAATTTTCTGTATAGATGTTTTACAAGCTATAACTTTCTGCGAATAGAAGTAATCGACGACTTCAAAGTTGCAGGTGCTAGGGCAAAGCAAGAGCTAGCAGTTCCTCTCCACCAAACCCTTTTCGGCGCTCTCATGTCAATTGTAAAATCTTCATAATTTGTAAATAGGCATGCACACATGGGCTGAAGCAAGGTCAAAAAGTGGCTTCTTTTTTGGTCAATCAAAAAAATCTCTCGGCAACACAGACCCTATGGGCTCTTTTATGTTGCAAAATAATCTACGAAAATTTCTATATCTGTCCATTGTTAGATAAGATGCCGACCAATTCCCAAAAGGGAGCATTGCCATGTCAAAAAAGACAAGTTTGAAGGAAAACGTAGTGAAGCTTTTAGGTTTTTGCTTCTTCCTTAACAAGGATTTTCGCAGGTTCTCATATGTATCTGATAGCCAAGGAATTGCTCAACACATGGAAACTAAGATCTTGAAAAGAAGTTGACTTTGAAAAAAGTTATGACATTTTGAAGTCGAAAAATTCAAATCGGACAGAACTTAGGCAACAACCTAATATTATCCTGGTTCTTCAAGTGGAATTTAATTCAACAAACTCCGATAAGAGCAGATACTTGTAATATACTGGGTCGTTTCATAAGTTCGTAGCGTTCTTATAAACCAACAGAAATTATCATTCCTAGTAAAACCATCAACAAAATGTCCTCGATGTAGGAAAGTTCCAATCTCAATTTTTCAAATGGCAGCGTGCCGAGTCCCAAGAAAGTCATCTTACCAGCGCTCAAATTACTCTCTGAAATCGAGACATGCACCGTTCATAAGGTTTGCGAGAGAGCGGTACAAATTATAATGTGACAGAGCAAGATTTGTGGAGTAGTGTGGGTACTGGAGTACCTTCTACTCAAATCATACAGGGCAGCTTTGATGACGTTTGCCGTATGGGGTCACATTTTGTCCTGCAGAAAAACTCAGTAGATGCGCCTTTAGGGCATCTTCTGTGGTATGACCTTATTTAGACGGTGAAGTTGCATTGCATACGTGCGATCAAACTCTTCTTCCAGCAATTTTCAGGGCAGGACCTCCTGCCCATCTCTCGAAAAGTCTTGTTCAGGGACACATTGCTTAACTCTTGGCCTCTCAAAGTAAACTAATCTCTTTTCGTTCTAAATCGACGAGCAAACGCCATTTTCCATGATGGCTAACATACTGTGCAGAGAACGCTGGCATTTTACACGCAAAAATCATCAGATGTCGAAAATGCATCTTTCTACCTTCCGAGATTCCCATCTTTGGAAGCTAAAATGTTGAAGTAGATTACCTTTCCATCGAAATCAACTAGTATGATTCAAATAGCATGATGAGCCTTTTCCTACTATATACGCATCTTGCCGCGAATCAACCGCTCCCCAGAGAGCTGAGGACGAAAATGAAACGCTACAAACTTATGGAATGACCTAAAAGAGTAGTTTAAATAGTAGAGTAACTAAGAAGGAGAACGCAGCAAACTATACAGAGCATGCAAGCAGACAAAAACAAAAGTAGCGGTGCTTGTGTGGTAATTTGGCGACTTGCTGTGTGGCGCCCACCACCGTGCGGAGCAGGACTGCAACCGCCATTCAAAAATTTTGAAGGACTGTTACTAAGCGGGAAACAGAAGCTGAGGCGATCCAAAAACTAGTCTGTAAGGTTTGGAACGTAGATTACATAAAAAAGCAAAGTTATTCACGAAAAGGAAAAAAAATATGAGTTCGTTTTCTCTGAGCCTGGTGGCTCAACAAGTTCGATGACACTTTCTCATGATTTTATATATGTTAATTCAGGTTCCCATTGCCCTAGCAACTCGACGGTCATGCCATTGCCTGTTTGTTGTAGACCAGCCTTCAAGGCACAGTTTTGAAATACCGCGGCCTAAAAGCACGCTGTAGCTCAAAATTTTTGGTTTTGCAAAGAATAGAACGGTGTGGCAGTGAAGAGCACCAGGAAATCTACAGAAAAAAGTAGAGTAAGAGAGGGGGAAGGTTGGGAGGCAAAAATTTGTTTGCTCACAGATACACGATGCTAAAGCTGATTTTTTTGGAAACCAAAGCACCTAATAATGTAGTTTCACAGTCATGCTTGTAAAGGCTTGTCGTATACAAACCTAAATTAGAGAAAGTTTTTTTGCTAGGGCGAAATATGACATTTTTGTTCACCGATTTTTTCTAGAATCCCGCGAAAAAAGCTTGAGATAATTACAGCAAGTGCATATATGATTGTTATTGTTATTTGATACATGATAACCAATTGGGAAGCTCGTAGGGACTAGTAGGGAGTAGGGACTCTCTAGGCAAAGATCTGACTTCTGTTGTAGTCAATTGCTTACAGATTTCGGCTTCGATTTTTGAATTGACAAAAATTTATGTAAGTCTGTGGTAACATTATGAAGAGCTTGCTTCATTCTATTGAACGGTGCCCTACGTATTTTTTGATATTCACATGCTTGGTAGCAGAGATTACGGACACAATTTTTGGCCAACTCGATAGTTTACAAGCCAAGCCAAATTTGATGATTCAGTTTTTCGTCAATAATTTGATGATCCTGGAGAAACGATATTTTCGCTTTTTTATCCAAAAATGATATCCAGCCTGCCCCGGGCTTTTTGCCGAGCCTTATTCATGACAGTTGTGGTGAATGAAAAAAATATAAGGGCTTGAAGATTGGGTTCGGAGCGATTTTCGCCAAAGAAGCAACTATAAGCAGCTGTGCGCAACATATCTAAAATGCACGATCTCTTTTTATGCGATCTTCTGAACCTTCCATTCCAAGTGAATCCAGAGAAAAATCAAGGTTAAATTAAAAGACGCCCTGGAACAAATAGTTACATAGAGCATTTGGTGCGCTTGACCAATAAATTTGGTTGCAGATTTGAGCAATAAATATTTGACAATAGAATTTCCCATAAGCTGTATAAAGCTAAGAGACATTTTTGTCGGCCATAGGCAGACTTTGTTTTTTTTTAAACCATGTCACACAAGAGTACTTTGCACCTCTTGGTTATCCTCGCTGAAGCAGCCTGAATTCTGGCTCATACCGTGCCTATGACGAAAGGTCAATAATTTCATCTTTTCATCATGAAATGTTGGGGCTGGTTGTAAGCCGACCTACGCATGCTGACTCAGAAAAGGGTAAGTTTTATGTGTTCTTGCATATATAATAACTTGAATACCCGCTCATAGCACTTAATTAATAACCTGTATACAAATCAACACAATCTGGACAACATAACCATCTAATCGTATAAGTCAATTCCATACAAGAACATGCGTCTCGCTGAGGACTACCATTACGATAAATGTAAGGTAAACGAAAAGCAAGATAATACCGTGCGGTCGTCGAAGATAGAAATGTTGCACAAAACAAGCTGCAATTCTCCCATCAGTGTGCTAAAGAGTTGCTGAATGTCTTACCGATGAGTGTTGTTGTCAGCGATATACACAAAAATAATATTAACACCCTGTAGGTGGGATTGAGGTTTACCTGAAATACAAAAGCATTCTTTGAGTTGTCCTAACATCATGCGAGCTGCCTCAAAGCCACATAAAACGTTTGGTGATAATGGCGATAATTGAGGGTAGAAAAAAGCGTTCAAACTTGACGATGTGAGAGAGAGTTATCGGCTTGCAGAGACACGATGGATGCCATCGGATGTACCCCCTACTCATCTGAAGAGAGTCCGATTCAAGTGGCTCGAATCTTGCGTGAGCCCTTGCGTGAACACTGCACCCCTTCTGGAATTGTGCCCTCTTATCACTTTTTCCATACTTGAGCGTGGAAAAGTTCGAGCTTCAGTCGCCAATCGAGCGTGGGAAGATATTCAGAGAGCACTTTCACAAAAGAAGTACAGGGCTCAAGCGAGGCGTCCACGCGAGATTGAGCTGATCGAATCGGGCTCACTCTAAATGAGATAGAGGATATGGTTTGAATCCAAGGGTTCCTCTTTGTTTCTCTACAAAGCATCGCTATCGCATCGAGTTGCCTTGGGGCGCTGACTCTCCGGCCATATCAGCCATTTCACACAGTATTGTATCAAATTACTCTAAACAAAATCGAGTACGACTCTTTGAGACTCTCGGTATGTTCGCGAGCAAAGAAGATTGATTCTGCAAGTACCAGAGATGACATTCACTCGATTTCTCTAAAAATATTCAGAAATCACGTTGGAGACGACAAGACCTTCTAACATCTTTGTGACCTTCAGGCAATCTTAACGCGGCTTGTTTTGAGGTTTAAAATTTTTTTTTCAAAAATACTTTTCACAGCCGACTGCTCTCAAGTTTTAAAAATCCTTATAAAGGCTAGGTCGCTACTATTGAGCAACGTCTTGATAAGTTCCAAATGTAAGGAAGGAATTCGAAAAAAAAGAAAAAAGGAAGAGAGCTTGGAATGTGTTGTAGCAAAGGAAGGAAAAAGGACGGTTTTCCTTGAAAAAACACTGTAAAAGAGCGACTTGCTTGGCTGGTTGGAGAATCAGAGCCTCAACGGCAGCTCAGCACATGCTGTGTGTCTGTGCTGTGGAAGAAAGTGAGGAGTCTCTACACTTATACTCAGTGGCGCTCAGATAATCGCCGGGGGCGGGCGGTCCGCAAACTCGCTCTTTTCTGAAAGCGGTCAACAGAGTTTTAGGGCGTAGCCAAATCTTCAGCTGGCGGCACTTCCTTTAAGGTCGCATATTCTGCCAGCGGGCAGCAATACAGCATTTTCTGCAAGCGCTCAGCAAATAGTTTCTTTATCAGCGAGCGCTGGCCAAACTTTGAGCAAGCGCTCGCACTCTTTATAAGCAGTTTTGGGCATACGCCGAGCACAGGTAAGACTCTGTGTGGCAGAGGTGTCACCGTTGGTTTAATTACTCAAGTTTGAGGTACTTTCTCTCAGCGGAAAGTACCTGAGGGCTGCGCGGTCCTCCACAAAGGACCGTGCGGCCCTCGAAAACCTTGCCGGAAAGTCCGCGAGAATGCGCCACTGCACCGCAGCTAATCTACAAAGAAACCGCGATTGTCCTCCAAGCATTCATCCAAAATTTCGCTCAAATTCTTCTAAATATCTGCAAGCGGACCGCAAGAAATCAGCGAACTATTTCTCCGGTGCCCGCCCGCCCATAAATCGCATGGCCGCCTGCCCTCGGTGATTATCTGAGCGGTCGCAGATTTCTTCCGAAGTGGGGGAGGGGGGAACATAATTTTTTTTCGATTGAAGTTGCGAAATCTCTGAGAAGCTTCCCAAAATTCTTGCGGCCTGCCCCCGAAAATTTTTCTAAAGCTAATTTTGATTTTGAAAAAACCCCAAGGGCGCCCCTCGAGAATGGGTTGCGAAATTCTCCTTCTTCCTCTCAGCTCGCCACCGCTCACACTGTATCATGCCGTACTGACCGTGACTGTACGTCCATCAGCTACTGCAATAAGAAAAGGCAAACCAAAACCGATCAGAAAGTCTAAATAAAGGTGAAAACTTTAACGTGCAATCTCTTTTCTTAAAAAGTAACGCACTGAAGAGTGGTCCGCCGATCGAAGCAGCCATTGCCATTCGAGGGTAACCTTGTTTCACCACAGAGATGTCTGCTACCAGATCGCCAATACTGTTGCTCCAAGCCATGACAGTCAATCCTAATATCTAGAAAGCAGAGTTACGTTTGAAGCTGGTGAAATCTTAAGTTTCCTCGCTTTAAAATTTTTCACATGGATTTGAGAATAGATGCGGCATCCCCGCGACGCCTACGTCACTGCGCTCATATAGCCATGCTTATACTGCGCACAATGTCCACCATAATTCCATAGCCGAGAAGGCGCAATTTCGACGCGCAGGCAGCTCTGATAAGCTGCCGATAACTAATTCATCAAGCATGCCTCAAAAGTGGACAACCGCACCCACATGCGATACAAATGTTTTGGGTTCAAGTTAGCATGTGAAATACGTAAGCTTCTTCGGCCGTTGTAGAAAACGAACTTCAATGAAGAGAACGAAGGTTTGAATAATTTCTCTCAACTTCAAGAATGAGTGAGGGCGGGCAATTCTGTGGGCGCGAGCAGCTGGCAGCTAGCGGCTGGCAGAGCTATCGTTATTCTTGACCGCCACCCACTGCACCGCTAGTTTCTCGGTTTTCTTCCCTTCTCGAACATTTGTGTTATAGATGAGTGTAAAAAACCTGCTGGTGTCCATTATTGTTCAATTGCAGTAGTCACCCACACTCTCAGTCTATTATATGGTGACACGTAATACTGGCAAAACAGAACTCTCCCTTCTCTCGCGTTGAAGAACATAATAAAACAAAATCAGCTGCAGCATTAGACAGTTATCGCATTCTGTGCCACGAAAATGCTGAGCTGCTCATTGGAAAGTGTATGTTAGCGCACGAGCCTGACCTCTTAGCGCGCTAAACTCTAAAGTTTCGTTTTAACGCCGAAAAATCAATGATGAACCGGAGAGAAAAGCGCGACCAATACTCAGCGCAGTAAGTCTTTTCAGAACTGATATGGTCAGGTTGCGTGAGCGCGAGGAGTAGGGGAAATTATGGTATGCGTGAACTTATATTAGGTTGTCCCGGAAGTTTCGTCCGTTTTTTCAAATTACTATAAAGCGCAATGAAGACCTGAATGAGATTCAGTATGCATTCGATTCAGCTTTTCCTTCTCTTTCTTAAGGGCACATTTCAGAAATGAAATCTTGTATGCTTTTTTTTTTGATGATTGCCAAAATTCTCCACCCGTCAATTTCTTCTGCTCAAGGTTAGGCTAATTTTTAAAAATTTCATTCTAAAGTTTCGGAAAGGGTTAAGTATGCATTAAATAGAGCAGTTCTCAGACTACAAGACTATATTTTTAGATTCTCCCATTCTGCTGTTTTTAGCTTGAAACAGTTATTTTTTCGGAGGTTTCGATATTTGGCAAAGTCATAAAACACGCAACTGTAGCAAAGACATGAAAGTTCTTGAAGTTTCTACGGATTAAAACATCATTCTTATTAGAAACCAGTGCTTCACCTCTGCTTCGCAGAGGTTCGCACTGGCCATCATGAACCGTGGCAAACTCACTCTCTTAGAGCTTGTCTTTCAAATCATTGTTCGATTGACTTCAGCGTGAGAGCCGTAGTTAAAAATGAACCATACTCGCTATGTCCTCATATGATGTTTAGTACCGTAAATCATTCCTCATTGTAATTTCGTAACAGACAGACTTATATAGACCGACAAATTCGCGGCTTATTATAAGTTATGATTATTTATGCCACATAACCAAGTTCAATTTGCTGATGACGATCGTGATGACGAAGGTTATCCTCCCATGAGCCATAATGTAAGCGAATGTTACTATTATAGGTCACTTGCATCTGCAACTACTATAAATTTATCTATCCCAACATTATTGAGGAAACTTAGAGTAAGTAAACACCTTTTTTGAGTTTTTTCATCAAGCGAATTTTTCTGACCATTCTTCAGTAGTTTGCATGGTGTACTGTTTCAAAACCCTTTGTATTGCAAATGATTACACTACATGTATGACGCGAAAGAGGCCTTTTCCACAACAAGATATCATCAACGAGAAAGTGCCCTCGTTTCAATTCCAGCGATAAGGCTGCTTTTTGGGAGAGAAAGCTTTCCTATGTCACCGCATTGTGACGTTGCGTAATTTGGGCTCGTAGTAATCCCCTCGTCGTGATGGGCGCGACTTGCGAAACATCGCACGTACCCAGCACGTGTCGTTTCGGCCGCTATTTATCCGGCGGCTCTCCCTTATCACGGCCGCCGAGTGAAATCGATTTACTTGCGGCTGTAGAACGTGCTCGTCCTCGTGCGCATAGGACGAACCGTCATGAACGTCGTCACTTGCGGGGCAGACAAAGAAAATAGTGCGCTGAGCATAAATACGCAGGAAGGCGCAACCGACTACGGGTCGAGGAACCGTATAGTGTCATGGCTAATGGTGTAGTTTCAATATTCTACTTTTGAGTTGTCGCTTTCCTCTACTACCAAAGAATCAACAATTCCGTCCATTTACGCAAAAAATTAATTAACCGCAACTTGCCAAACGTTTGTTCGCATGGTACTCGTACTCGCCGACGTTAGCTCAACGACCTCCAATACTGGCGCCGCACTACTCTCACCTTGTAGCTATCGTCAGTACCTTGATAGCGAACATGGGAAGGCAGTGCATACCTTGCAACCTACATAAGGCACATCAGACCTTGCTTATCGATCTCGGCAAATGTCGCAAACAATTTTTTGTGTCGCATCTTTGCTTCGCCAGCTTCTATTTCTTCGGCGTCGAAGAGATATCAGTAGCGCAGTGGCAGTGCGCGCCATCGACGATCACCGAAGGGTTCGATCCGAGCTTTCGCGTGCAAATTTGCGTCGACCAAGCATAGTCGTAAGCAGCATATCCTTTAGTCGGTCACCGTCGTGACTTCGCTTTCTTTACATTGTTTTGTGGATTTACTACGGGTCTTGGTGATAAGGTAGGCGGTAGTGACGTCAATGGGCCCAAAAGCGATTACGAGAAGGAAAACTGTGATGCTTTACAGAGTGATTGAAGAGAACATAGGATGTCACATGCTATGCCTCATTCCTACGAGTTTCAAAGCAAGCACATGTAAAATTTCGTTTAAATCAGTCAATGAGAGTGGAAGCAAGGACTGTAGTTTGAACAAAAATTGAAACTTCCCAGCCAGATGCCTGCTATGAAAGTTTTGCATTTTTCTGTGTGAATGAAAGAGAACATAAAGAGCGGCTGTCATCTATTTTGATAAAATGGAAAGAAACTTTTGAAATTCAAGGGATTCTGCGTCCGGATCCGATGGTGAGAGTTCCGTAGATGTTAAGCTGACCAATAAGCAAGCAAAGCTCTGTTCAAGTTGTTTCCTTTCGAAATATTAGCTTGTCCCGAAAATTTTGTCCGTTTCTTCAAACCACCATAAAGCCACGTACAACAAACGCGTGAATGAGTTTCGACATGCATTCGATGCAGCTTTTCCTTCTCTTTTTTTTACAGGCACATTTCCGTACACAGCTCTGCATGCTTTTTCTGATAACTGACAAAATTCTCTATCCGTCAATTTTATCTGCCCAAAGTTTGGTTAATTTTCAAAAATTTCACTCCATTTGTCTCGAAAGAGTCGAGTATGGGTCATATAGAGCTCTCTATTTGATCTAGCTCTCGGACTACAAGGCAGTATAATTAGATTCTCCCAATCTGCTGTTTTTTGCTCTGAAAAATTATTTCTTCTGGGGTCTCTCTTTTGGGCAAAGTCACGAGACACGCAAATGCAGAAAATGCACGAAAACCTTTGTAGTTTTCGCGAATTGAAACATGATTCTTGTCAAACATTATTTGTGCAACATAACCTAGTTTAGTTTGCTTTGAAAAAGCAGCTTTTTGGAGTTTTCGTTACTTTTACGTGGTAAAAGAACCAAATAGCCGAGGTTTTTATTAAATAAGTAATGACAACGGACTTGGTAAACCTGACCCATGTAATCCAAAACGGCTACAAAGTAGTCAAAGCTTTGCTCTACATAACAGTTACCAGCGCTCTTCGAAAAGTTTAGAATAAAAATTTTTGGAATTCGGGAAGGATCTGGCGTTAACTGCTGGCTGCTCAAAAAGCCATGACGATAACATTGCAAAGGCAGGGTAGATCAGAGAGCAAATATAGCTGTAAGAAAGAGGATAAAAGTATGATTTAACGGTATCTAAGTCGTCCATGGATCGGTGTTCTGTGAGTTTTAATGAGCGATGAAAAAAACGGACAAAGCTTTCGGGACAACCTAATAGAAGAGCATTTTTTGTTTAGTCGTAATGAAAGTCTGTACTTTTGCAGAATTCCTCAGTGTCACTGAGTTTAAGCCATACCTTCGACAGTCCAGAGACAGGACCTCAAAAGTGAAAATTATTTGATTATTTGTCCCTCCTAAAAATTGAAGGTTCTTCATATAAAATCAGAGAAGAAAAAAGATGCAAAATAGTCAGTAAAAACAAAAGAAACTCTTGAAAATCGGATAAAAACGACGAAGTTTGAAATCTTGCATTGCAGATTTTCGCTCCAGGACCACGTGATCCACAACACGGGGAAAAACGAGGAAATGCTAGTTTTTTCTTTGCAATTATTCCGAAAACCAACTATTTCTCGGAAGTAACGATTATCCAGGAAAATTAAACAAAAAAACGGTTTAGTTTTGAAAAAGCAGAGCTTTATTCTTACTAAGTCGAAATGCGCGTCAAAGTCAACCTAGTTTTTGGTGCGTTTTTTAGAGTTTTATCCCTGCATTGTGGTTCTTGTTTTCTAAGACTTTGTCTAAATTGTTGCGCTCATTATTTTAAGCAATAGTCGTCCAAGCTGGAAAAGAATTTTTGCGGAAGGAATGAAAGAGAATAAGGAGGTAAAGACGGACTTTTCACAGAAAAATCCGGCATAATCGAAGAATCAAACTCTGGGAGGTTGTCTACATTATTAGCGGAAGCAATATCTATCGAACGTGGAAAAAAGCATGTGAAAAGAGTTATACTAGAGGACAAGCTAGAGATTTTCGAAAGCATGGCTTTCACCAAATTTCTCGTTCAAATTAAAAAATGTGGTTTTGGGGCGTTGTCAGCGTGAAAGTAGAAATCAAGAGCTTCAACATAATGTACAGCTTGCTAAAATTGGGTTCGAAACAATGAAGAAAAGGGTACCAGAGCCAAATGCCCCGTCCCGCGTTTGGGATAGCGAGGTAGCGCGCAGTTCGCGAAGACAGACCAAAGCCAACGGGGCATTTCGCCGTAGATCCCGCGCGGTCTCAAAGTGTAGTAGAACGCGTTGAGTCGTTGACGACTTATTAGAAAAACACAAGAGTTCCCCCTCTGCCTTCGGCGTACATGTCGAGGGTTCACTAGGAATAACTAGAGAATAACACACACAAATATATCAAAGTGCGGCGGGTACGCCGCAACCACAAAGACCATATCGACCTAACCTATAGTGAGTGAGCAAGTTCCAATAAGGGACGGCTCTACAATACAAAGAAACCCTGCAACATTACATATCATTCTGAGAGTTATGTTACGACAAGGAGCTCAACTCTGATAGCTTCCCTAAACTTCTGAAACTCAATTTTAGTCAATCAAGAGGTTAAGTGAGAGATGTTGTCCTGAATTCTGGGGACACTTTCAAAGAAACCTTCTATTTAGCGTAAAAAAGGCTATAAAAACGACAATTCTCGGTTTTGCTGAGATAATATCCAAAGTATTCCCTATATTTCTTTCATTCACTTTCATTTCAATACAGTCAGAATTATAACATCCGGGGCGTAGTCCTGGATGTTATAATTCTGACATTCATACATAATTTAATAATTTTATTCATACACAGTTTTCAATTAAATCTTGAAAATGATGAACTGGGTTTCGAAATGGTCAAACCTCAAATTCTTCACTTAGTCACAACCTCCAAATACTCCGAGTAATCTGCTTCGAAAGCGGTAGCAATCTGCTTTGAAAGCGCGGTAATGCGCGCCGGCTACAACATGCCGCCAACCCAGAAAATCCGAACACAGTTTTGTCTATTGCATTTAGCGTTTTTGCTCTATTTTGTTTTGTTTTTCATCATTAGTCATCTTTTTCTGTAAGAGAACCTCATAGAGATTATCATACTTGTTTTTGCGAAGTCGAAGAGGAGTGTGCTTTCGAGAGTTCCAAGAGCCACCTCGTGCCAAGTTTTGTTGCGAATCAATAATGGTGTATTGACGTCTACAAAAGTGAAGCACGCAACCAGTTTCCCCATTTTCAAAGACGTGCATTTATGTTTTCAGGTTAAAAAAGGAGTGTTTCTAAACTCTTGATGAAGATAAATTCAAAGTGCGTGGCTTCATTTGAAATATTTATTTCTAGAAAATTTTTTTTACAAAGAAAGGTTGTCTACAACGCATGCCTATTTTATTGGCTTTACAGCGCTTCTTCTCGGACCACCGGCATGCGCAGGAGAAAAAAATGGTCTACTTCGAAGCTTAGTGGCGAAAAATTAAATATTTCAGGCATAATAGGGCTGGAGGCTCATATGCGGTAGTTGTATAGAAATCGACGGCTATTATAAGTGCAAGTGATGACATTAAAACAACCATCTCCTTTTTTGCAAAATAATCATTTGCGATTTTTTGCATCCGTATAATGCTCAACTTTCTGAGTAATTGGCTTTGTAGTTTTTTTGCACGGAATGACTCAAATTTCAATACTGACATAAATGTTCGAGTATCTATGCGTGCCGATCTCTACAGATTCACCGTCTGGTGCGAAAATATGCGCTCAGAGGCAAGTTTTATAGCTTGCGCTACTTGTGTGCGTAATGCAACATTTAGACGCAGCTGCAAGCTCTTATCTCGCAGCCCCGACTCTCTTTTGAATCTTTTATAATCAAACCATTACACTGTTCAGGACGAGTATGTAGATAAGAAAAACTTGAAATCTTTTGGATCGCCTTTGCAGGGCTTGACACGGGTGACTTCAAGAAAGTGCAAAAAAGAAAGTTCCCGTTGACTTTCCCAAAATTTTACAAATTCCTCTTTGACTCTAAGGGCCGCATGCACTAACATCCCCGCGGGGAGAGGATCGCAGCTTAAAAGAAAGCTTTATATTTCGAAACTCCAGATACCTGGATTTCACGTTGTGTACCTATCCGTAAGTATTCCTGCTACCCTTCACTATGAACATGTTGAACAGGAGCGAGAAGCTGTACGAACCGCATTTTCCAGCTTTTGTATGATCCCTGATGATCCCCGGCGCTTTTCTTTAAAGTCATTTTTCTTTCTCCGAAGTTAACGAAAAACCTCCAAAGTTGTACAGATTACCTAAACCGACAGTGCTAAGCATGTTGCTGATAAGAACAAATGATGTTTTGAAGTCATGAAATTTCCGATGATCCACGGGTCGAAATTTGAGGTTTACCGAAAAATTCGACTTTTCAAAAACTCATTTGTTCTCATCTGCAACATGCTTAGCACTGTTGGGTTAGATGATCCGCACAACTTTAGAAGTTTTTCGTTAACTTCGGAGAAAGAAAAATGACTTTAAAGAAAAGCGCCGGGGATCGTCAGGGATCATACAAAAGCTGGAAAATGCGGTTCGTACAGCTTCTCGCTCCTGTTCAACATGTTCATAGTGAAGGGTAGTAGGAATACTTACGGATAGGTACACAACGTGAAATCCAGGTACCTGAGTTTCGAAATATAAAGCTTTTATTTAAGCTACGATCCCCTCCCCGCGGGGATGTTAGTGCATGCGGCCCTAAGTCGTGAACGCAAAAAACCCTCAAAAAACGAAACGTCGACCAAAAAAAGTCGCAAATCCTTTTCGGCCACAAAAACAAAATCCTTTTTGCTTTTGTCCCCAAAACAATATCCAGCTTGCTTATAAGCCACCTGTGCCTAGCCCTGCGCCTTTGGTGTGTAAATTGAATACATGAAGAACAAGACTTTTGGAAAGTTTAAGCCTTTCTTTACAAATCTTTGTAGAAGATTTAGTCCTTAACATGCAAATGAGCGCGAAAAATAGCATATGTAAATGAAGCTTACAAGGGCGCCTACGAAAAACGCTTTCACAAGATGATAATAGTGTTCCATTACTTCTGAATCACATTGACTTATGGGTTTTCAGCAAAATCGAGGTATGGAAAAATTTCTGAAGGTACAATCTAGTTTTTGCAATCTAACCCTTTTTTCTCATGCTGACGTGCGAACGCCATTCTCATAATCGGCACAAAGTCTACGCAGAAGCTCTCCTTTATATAAGAAGAAGAGCAAGTGCTGAAAATGCTTCTTCTTGACTTTTGAGAATTCTTCTCAAAGATGAAAGGGAAATCGATGTAGTTCCGCTTCAATTGGAAACCATCGAGTTTATTACATGAACAGCTCCAATAATATAGGACCCTGCCATAAATTAAAGTGAAAAAACTCTACGAATTTATGGAATATAAATCATAGGTCAGTTATGTTACAAAATCATTGCAGTCTCACGTGTATGCGTGTGAGAGGTGAATCAAAGCCTACAGTTAGGAAGGTAGGAAATCAACGTATAACGAGGCTAATCATAAAAGAACAAGTTAAAGCTTACCTCATGCGATAGTTGGGATATCACGCCAATCATTGTGACTACACTGACAACTTCTGAAGATATGATATAGATCCATGAGAGTGCCATTACGAAGCCGAGGTATGAGGCGAATTCCTACATAGAGAGATGTAATCTTTCTTCAAAGATTCAGATCAAAGCTCACTTTGTAGTATCTCGGCTGCTTGTCGATTGAGGTAAAAATCGCCAGTAAAACAATGATTATGGCTGATAGTATCAATGCATAAGCATATAAACCCGGGCTGCCATTGAAAGGTTGCAGTGTGGTCACTAAAAAGGGTCAATGCAGAGAGCACGCAGAGGTCTTATGAGTGTTCGAAGCCATGACTGTCGCAAAAATGCGACAGATAATTTTCAATAGATAGCGTTTTCTCTGCAATGCATTAGGTTGGAGGTTGCCGACCTGATACATTGCCGGTCTGCCGCACTTTTTAAACAATCTTACTTTCTTTCACGCTCTCTGAAGGGAGTAAATCATGTACTTTTTCGTGACACCTTGATCTCTACTAAGTTTGAGTGCAAAGATAGAAAACATAAAGTACGATCGGTTGAGGTTTGCTGACTTTGATCATACTAACTTGAACTAATGCAATTGCATTTTTTGATATTCTTTGATTTTTTCTCGCTGGACCTTTGCTGTTAGTGAGGATTTGCGACCCCTTTATGCTTAAAATTTTTACAAGGTATAGAAGGTCAGCAACGATTACACAAGTTGGCAATAAACATTTTATTTCAATTTTTCCAAAAATTTCGTACGGAAGAACTTTCTGCAGCAGAGAACCTCGTAATCGTTATGGACATTTTTGGAATAAATGCGCTTTTTTTGCGGATGTATTGCAAAGAAAGCGAGAATTGGTAATTCTGAGGATCGTTCTCTCATCTCTGAACACAAAATTTCAGAAAAAACAAAGATTGATCAAAGCGAAGGCATATATTGGAAACTGAAAAAAGTTTTTCGAAAATCACGAATAGTTTCCAGGATCAGTTTTACTTTGAGAGCCAGCGCTTGAAAGAAGGTGTAAGAAAGACTTGCATTGATTATGATTCAACATAATATAATTCAAAAAAGGGTAGCAGTATCAATCATGCCCCAAAAGATTTCTGAGAGATACTTTTATCAAAAGTATCTCTCAGAAATCTTTATCAAAGAACAATTTACTCCCTACAACACTTCCATGAATTTCACAATAATACAGTGCTGGCCGTAATTATGAAGACACTCTAGAAATCGTCGTAATTTGCGTTCTTGTTGATAAATCTGTCTGAAACTTTGCTGTATAGTGCGCATATTAGCCTAACATGACCCCTAAAAAGGTTTCCAATTTTGTTCGTTCAAACGGAGAAAAATTCGAAAAACGCCCTACCCAAAACTGGACAAAATTATGAAGACACCTGGTTTTTTTTGAACACCACCGCATGCCCTGACTCTGAAATTTTTTGCACAGTCGCATACTGAAATGTGAAACATTTACAACATTTGCGACCTGTCATCCTCTTCAAATAGAAAGGTTCACCGCATTTTTTGCTTTTAGAAGCACTAGAAGTTAATCTGTTTCAACAAACAGCTGGTTTGGGGAGTTATCAAGATCTTGTCTGTCTCAGATGATAGTCATGGAGCCAATTGAGCCTATTTGATGAATGAGTTGAAGAGCGCTTTCGTAAACTCTGCGTGATCGCTGATATTGACGGACAGACTACACTTAACATAGGTTTGTCAATCTTTCATACCACAAAACTCAATTTCCAAGCAACAGAAAATATTGTAATGTAGCCAATACGTCGGCCGTACAAACAGTAAACGTGTGTGCATAGTTGGAAAGGAATGTCGAAGTTGGTATAATGGAGCAGCCGCAGTTGTCATCCACTGAATGTTGGAGCACCCTGCATAATTATAGCTAGCTCAGATCACGAGATAGAACAGGAGACCGCTCAAAACTCCAAAATCTTAGCTCGTCTCATTCTTTGGGTAGAATGTGACAAGAAACAGAGAGGAGAATAGTGAGATTTATGCTTATCTCAAATCCATTGATCGCAGAGAATTTTCGTGGAAAGTGTTTCAAGTCTAAATCGCTACCGCATCATTAGGGAAAATCTGAAAGTTGTTGCGGAAACTGCATCACCATGTAGGCAATATTATGAATTAAGTTCAGCATTTTATGGACAAACTTGCAACTTGCAAACACATTGCAACTGAGTTTTGTGCTTTAAAAGCGTGGAAGCCTATGTTGAGGTTGGAGTCTGTCCGTCCATACTAGCGATTACTTTACGAAAGCGCTCTTCAGCTCATTTATCGAAAAGGCTCAGTGGACTCCATCATTATCATCTGAGATAAACAAGATCTTGAAAACTCCTTAAACCAGCTGTTTGTTGAAGCAGATTGACTTCTGGTGCTACTAAGAGCAAAAAAATGCGATGAAGCTTTCTGTTTGAACGGGTCGCGGATGTTGCAGATGTGTCGCATTTCAGTATGGGACTGTGCAAAAAATTTCAGAGTCAGGGCATGCGATGGTGTTCAAAAAAACTAGGTGTCTCTATAAATTTGTCCAGTTTTGGGTGAAAAGTTCTTCGAATTTTTCTATTTTTCTTCGTTTGAACTCAACAAAATTGGTTTGAGGGGCTGTGTAGGCTAATACGTGCACTATACAGCAAAATTTCAGACAGATACATCAACAAGAACGCAATTTACGACGATTTTTAGAGTGTCTTTATAATTATGGCTGGCACTGTATTCGGCTGCTAACTAAGTTTTGCAACTTTTCCCAGCTTTTTTCCCTTTGTGCATGACATAAAATTTTGACATTATCTAAGCTCTGTCTCAAGCCACAAGTGCAGCTACCAATCTGTTGAATTCTGACGTCATAGTCAGGATTATGGTAGGTATACGGAATAAGGAGAAAATTTTTGGATCATTGCAATTTGGCTAAAACTTGAACCATGAAAAAAAATATTAAATTTGCGCGGTAGAGCCTTTCTGTGCAACTACGGTAGGTTTACGGAGTGGGGATTTGCCCCAAACACGAAAGAGGGGTTAATCGAACGAATGCGTATGATTTTGGCGTTCAGCAGGGGAAGTAACCCCGGTCAAGTTTCAGCGAATTCTGAGACTCCATATCTTTAATCTTCCCCCTGAGCAGCCTTGCGTACAGCGACTCGTCCAACTTCGTCAAGAAGGTCACATCTCGGCTTATCTTCAAAATCGTTTCTTTGTGGTTGAGTGGAATAATAAACCCTTGGCAACAATCTCTGTACAATTTCGGACCGTTGTGCATAATTCAAGTTGTAAACGGCTCTATTTTTGCTTATAAGCCCATAAATCCTTAAATTTCACTAACTTTCGAAAAATGCCTCTTTAATTTTATCACTAAAAAGAAAGCGGTTTGCTCCAGTTCGTAGTCCGCACCCCATTCTACAACGTAAAAAAGAGCGCGCCAAGATTAGAAAGCGAAAAATTACGGAAGGAGTTGCAAAACTCAGTTAACAGCCTGATACTTGCGAGTGCATTGAGATGCAATGTCAGCGCAGAGGCTGCGTTGCACACACGGCTTTAGAAAAGAAGATTTTCGCAGACAGTCGCAACTATTTGACCAAGTTTGCTTTTCCACTCGAAGTGTTCCTATCAAATTGTTTTATTTTGTGTCCATAGTACTAAGGCCCGTATGGACGTACATTTCCGCGGGGAGGGGAGAGGATCTTGGAGGGAAGCTTCGTATCTCGCTAGTCTACATATCTTTCTCTTTCTTTTTCTAATTGCTTATGAAGTTTTTCATACACTGTTACCTGCGCATAAAGGATCCAGGTTACTGCCATACAAGATTGGATATTTACTATTTCGTCTGATCCCCTGGGAATCCCCAGCGAATCACCTCACATTTGCAAAGTCGTTTATCTTCCTGAAAAATCAATGAAAACGCTGCAAAATTGTATTGAAGATATACTACGATACTGCTGAGTATGTTTTCGATAGAAGAAATGGAATCTGAAGATTTTGATTTTTTCGACAATCCCTGGCTCGCGAGCAGCGGTTCATCGAAGATTTTGATATCTTGATATTTCACTCATTTCTACCATAAACATGTTTAGCAGTGCTATCGTCAGTACAATTTTAGAGCATTTTCATTGAGTTTTCAGGAAGATAAATGACTTTGAAAATATGAGGTGATCCCCTGGGGATCCCCAGGGGATCAGACGAAATAATGAATATCTAATCTTGTATGGTAGTCACCTGGCATCCATTATGCGCAAGTATCAGTGTATGAGAAACTTCACAAGCAAGATAGAGAAAGAAGGAGAAAGATATGTAGACTAGCGCGATACGACGCTTTCCGTCTCAGATCCCTTCCCCTCCTAGCGGGGATGTACGTGCATACGGGCCTAAGATGGTAACAATGATGAATGCTATAGGAGCCCCGAATCTCGAAATGCGCTACCACTCATCCATTGCAAGAATGGTGCTCAAACTTTTGACGACTCTTATTCAATGTCGCGTTTGTACTTTCAAACTGGAGATTTATGTTTTAAGTTCGTCGTGCAGCCTCCTCTTTTTCGTTAAATTTCCAGTGGGGGCGGCGATAAAGAGTTTTCATGTAGTTATTTTCGAAGCTAGCTATTCTGCTTCTCTTTACTGATCGCTAGCATCGAATCAACAACAGCATAGGTCTAGATGATTCTAGGTGGACAATCTTATTACAGTCTAATTACTTCGTGTTTCAAAATCTTGAACTTGATTGTTGAAACTCTATCTATCAGGTTGTCCCATGAGTCTCCTAATTTTCGTATTTTGCCGCAATGAGTCAAACACTCCTTATTGGCAAATGGCATCGGGATCTATTCAGCAGAGTCAAGCAAGCTCTACAAGATGGTTTATAATTTTAGTCCAGCATAGATCCATCTGGAGTTGCCAGGAGGTCGGAAACTCTCGATGTCGTTCAAGGAGCCACGACAGCTTCGACAGAGCCCTAGAAAGCCTGGCTATCTAAGGTATGCGGTAAATCCAATAGCTTTTCAACTGTAAATCAGTCTCCTCGGTACCCTACGCACCGCGTTTATTTGCTGCTTGGGACGTCGGATGGCAGTACGATTGCTGAGGGACGAAGAAATCTCAGATGCAAAAGACGTCCTTGATCTTATCCTACAAATTCAACACAAGGAAACTATTTTCGATTGCTGCACATACAACGCAAAGACCTTAGCTTCAGCCCACGAGCTCTTCGTTCCTCTAGACACCGCAAACCGCATCAAATACGATGTGATTGCACTACAGGAAAGAACAGAAGTACAACTATGTCAAAAGCAAGGATAGAACTTTTATCATACTAGGAGAAAAGGTTCCAGCACAAAGCATCGGAGGCGCGGGTTTTGTAGTACACCAATCCGTTACCTACCTCGTCAACTCTTATAAAATCCTGTTGCCATGACTAGCAGTCCTCAAACTTGTTGCTCCAGGTCGAAGAAGAACAGCATCATCAACTGTTATACGCCCAAAGATGCAGTAGATGATTCCGAAATCGACAAGTTCTATGAGGATGGAAGACGCTATTCGCAAGGGAAACTGTTCTATAAGTTCATCGTTGGCGTCTTCGGTGCAAGGATAGAGACGGTCACAACGCTAGAAAGACGACAGAATTTAAAATTTGGACTAAGGAGTTGGAACAAGAATGGAGACAGATACAGACACACTTATCGAAGCGGTTCGTCTTTTTCATGAAAATATCTTTTAACAAAAGAAAGAAAATCACCGCTGGACGTGGAAGTCACCAAATGAGGCAGTTACATGCAGAGATCGATCATACACTTGTCAATAAGAAGTGGAGTTTGATCAAAGCGAAGTGGTTCCGTTGTTCCGCATATTTTCGGATCACCGTTTACTTCATGCAAAGATTCGCATCAATCGGAAAATGGAAACGCAACCGAAGCCATATACGGCAAACCCACTCTCGAGAATGCCATTTCCGGATATGAAAAAAAGCGAAGATCCAACAGAAGATCTTTGAGGCCCCAGTCAGACTTCGCTCAAAAGCGCCCAAAAGCGCTCAAATTTGCCTGCTGTCACTTTCTGTGACAGCAGGCAAATTTGAGGAGAAATGATTGAATGGAAGAATGGCTAGAAAAAATCTGTGCGCTTTTAGTCGCTTTTGGGCGCTTTTGATCGAAGTTTGGCCGGGCCTGAAAGTTGACTGTAGGACTGCGCAGCTGTGCTGAGCAGACAGCTTACCGTGAAAAGGGGCTTGAGCGTCTGACGAATAACATGAAGAAACTTCTTCAAGAAGGGAGAATCCTATACGCAGGTGAAGCACGCATCTAAAGCAAGTGGTGTTCGACAGCTTTCGCAGGAAAGCTGGACAAGGATCTAAAACGATATCGACAAGTGAAGATATTGTGAGGAGCACAGAACAGTAAAAGTTTGAAGATGTCGCAGGGCTTCGCAAGCATGAGATACCGTTGCAAGCTCATAAGCAAAGGCGACGATATCAAACTCCCAACGAGAAATGAAAGCGATAACGAGGGACTTTTACAATGAACTTTTTCGATCCATAAAGACTGTACCAGGTCCTGCCATCAGCACAGGTGAGCATCCGCAGAGGATTGTTCCTTCGAAAGTACGCTCGGACACAGAGTGCATGATCCGCACAGAAGATCATTATGAAGCATATTTCAAGGAGTTGGATGAAATGCGACCGACTAAGCAAACCGGATACCCCTTAAGGAATCAACTGCACTCGATTCCAAACCGTTGAAGGGTAATGGAAGTTTGTCGTTAATACCAGCTGTCTCTACTCCTCGTCTTCTCAATTGCGAAAAATCTTTGATAACGTGGAAATGAATGCCGTTTCAACTGCTTCGATCGACAAAGGCGTGGACGCAAGATATAAGGGCCATAACGGACTGTAACAAAGAATTACCACCACAAAGCAGCTGTTCGACCACCCGTTCCACATCTGTGTCGAGAAAAGAGTCCGAAAGACGACACGTTGGCCAAAGATTACCTTGGTACAAAAGTGATGCATGCAGTCGCTCAATGGAAAACGAAGTGGATACATGTGGATGGAGGGTGCCTTCCAAATTTTCGTTTTGCAGATGAAATGGTCTTGCTCTCAGAGTACATCAGCGAAGCCGAAGAGATGCTGATCGGATTAAACGAAAGCGCGAAAAGCACAGGCCTTGAGATAGATCAAAGAAGAAGCATTTTATATGAACACTGATGGAGTAAAGGTAGATCATTTTTGTATGCATCACCGTTGAAGGAGGCTTCGTCTTATGTTTACCTAGACGCTAACATGAATAATGACATGAATGATGATTTCAGCCGAAGACAAAGAGCAGATGGGCAGCCTTTGTCCCTATGAAAGACGCTGCAGAATGCAGATAACCTCTTTGAGCCGGAGCTGTGCGCTCACTTTCTAATAAATCAGCAACTGCGATGACATTACGATAGCACACAGAGCACTCGAAGAAAAAACCAAGTTATAACCAAGTTCAGACAGTATCGGCTTGGAATTTAAAGCTCCGACCTAAAGCAAATTTGGAGTCTACAAGATCCAGTCGGGTATCAAAGAATATTTGGATGGCCGGTCATATTGTGAGAAGAGAAGACGATATATGAACGAAAAGAACATTGAAATGGATTCCAAGATCCTCAAAACGTCCACATGGAGAGCCTCGAAGAAATGGTGTGACGAATTTGTTGCCTGTGTAAACTAGCTGCATCAAGAGCTCAACTGAGAATATCCAGCAGAATCGCACTGCGTATCAAGATGTTCATGGACGATGACAGCACGAAATCGTAACGACTGGTCAAAACTTGGACCCCGCATGGCGAGTGAGGATGGGCCATATAAATAATCAAGTAAGTGTCCACCTCAAATCTGAAATCAAGATGGAAAATTCTGGAAGTTTGAAAAATTGAAATTCTTTTATATCTTTGTTACAAACTCCTACAGAATTTTTCGCTTGCACATGCATGTACATTCCACAATAGCCACTCACAGGTCCGTTGCTGTATTTTTTCTTTGGCTGGAAATCGAAATAACGGTTTTATGTTTTTATCGAAGTGATGCTGTGCTGTTCTTACATTGGCGGTAGTATAGCAGAAGTCTTTGGAGTTCCAACCATGTATTTTTGCAAAAATGTTGAATTTAGTTTTCTCTACTTGGGTGCTTCAAGCTTACCTCAATTTATCTGAAGTTAGAGCTTGTAGAGGACTAAGTACGGTTGTACTTCTGAAGGCTTGTAATATACAAGCACTTGTAAGACAACATTATTTCGGAAAAATACGAACAATTTCGTTTTCATTGCCTAAGGAAAAAATACAGCAACGCTACATATGAGTGTTTGATGTGGAGTATATGCATGAGTGAGGAGTCTGTGGGATTATATGAACGAAAATAATTTTTCAAAAAAAGTTGGAACTTTTTTGATTTTGATTTCGAAATTAGGTGGATCTGAATTGGTGCAAAAGTTTGACGCCTTCTTGTAGAACTTGACTTGCATGCGTATTTCCACAAATAAAAAGTGTTTTACTTGTTGCTATAAAATAAAAACAAAAAGACTTATGAAATAATTTGATAATTTCTATGAAATGTCTAATTTTTCCTTCACAAAAAAAGCTAAAAAACTGAATACACGACCCCAAATAATACTTCAATCTCCTAAAAAGTTTAGAAGAAATGGAATAAAACCATGTCAGAAACCGACTTCCGAATGCAAAGAGGAACCACTGCGGTGCAAATAAAGCTTGAATGATAGCCATCGCCTTCGACCAACTGCAATCGGTAAGTGGGATCGTCACTTTCAGCAGCAATATGGCAGGAATCTGGAAGGCACTGATTAAGCCGTTTAATTCAAATGCTAGGTATGCTTTTACAATATCAAATCTAGAAGGAAAAGTGCTTCACCTTTATAATGCTCAACATTTTTCCAAACATGCCAAGTTCATTCCATTCCTCGGGAAGAGGATTAATGTGCTTGATAACATCATGGAATACCGTCAAAGTTGAAACAGTTTTGATAGGAGGAGGAGCTGCAAACTTCAAAATTTATTCAAATAAAATTTCTCTTTAGGAAGTAGTAGAGTCTGTGCCACGACGGGTTAAAAAAAATATCTGATAGAATAAAAGATTCAAGTAATTGTGTTATTAACACATTCACGACCGATGACACCCATGGTGTGTCATGGCTTGAACTTCGTTAACAGTACTTTGAAACAACTCCCACATTCTTTTGTCAGTCTGCCGAAGCTACTGTAGGTGTGCTGTAGATGACGGTATGCAGTTTTTTCTCAAACAAATGTTGATCCTTTAGGTTAGTTTTTCTTTCAAAAAGTGTTGATCTATTCGAGGCGTTGGTTTTAGAAACAAAACTATAATACCCTAATTTCACGCGTACAAGGCGCGGGGATTTTTTTTCCAAAATTGACTAGCCCAAATACGCTAAAGAACTTTGCAACCAAAGGACCCTATGCCGTGCTGTATATTGCTTAAGAGGATCGTACGGCATAGAATTCGCTTTTCGAAATACTTTGGAGCGGCTGAGGGGTTTGATTGAAAAATCGGAAAAGGTGCGCCTTGTACGCGTGAAATTAGGGTACTATTAGGTTGTAGCATAAGTCTTGAGACACTCTTACTTGTTACGGCGATAAGTCATGCAATTCACATTTTCGACGGGGGCCCAAGGTACCTTTCGATAGAGCAAAGCAAGCTCTACAAGATGGTGTGCAAAAGTTTGCACCAGCTTCGACCCACTTTATCACTACCTCAAATACTCATATGTGCCGTTTATGAATTTTTTCCTCATTTAGAAATCGAGAAAAAGAAAATTTTCATGTTTATACAAAAACGAAGCTAAGTTTTCAATCATGCAAATGTATACTACAATCCCTTAAAAGCATAACCGTAAATTTTCAGCTTTCCACAAGCTCTAGTTTTCGAAAATTATTGAATTCAGCTCTCCTCACTCGGGTGTTTCATGCTAAAATCAATATTTCTCGAAAACTAGGGCTTGTGGAAAGCCGAGAATTTATGGTTATACTTCTAAGGGATTGTAGTATACATTTGCATGATTGGAAACTTAGCTTCGTCTTTGTATAAACATGAAAATTTTCATTTTTTCGATTTCTAAATGAGGAAAAAATTCAGAAACGGCACATATGAGTGTTTAAGGTAGTGTGCAATTTTTTATGAGCAAGTTGGAGGTCCGTAAGATTTTATTGAACGAAGATGTGAATTTTCCGCGATTTTCTAAGCCTTCAGTGCGACTCACATTTTGGTTGCGAACCTAAAGTGGGTCCAAGCTGGTGCAAACTTTTGCATATCTTGTAAAGCTTGCTTTGCTCTATCGAACCGTACCCTGGATCCCATTGAAAATGTGAATTGCATGACTTATCGCCGTAAGAAGTAGGAGTGTCTCAAGACTTATATTACAACCTAATAGAAACTCGCATGATGTCAATATAATAAATTAAGAAAGGAGTCAGCAAGTGGACCTCAACACAAACACATTCATACCTTGTGATACGGTCATTTTTCTTGCTTCGGGACCCTTTAGAACTACGTTGTGAGAAACTACAAATTCCTCCTCCGATTCTTCGGGATTCTCGATTTCTTCTGAAAGAAGGCTTTTATTTTGCAGGTGATTTCGATCAATTATTTGATATTTCACATTATTAATGGGCACCTTTACCTTCAGGCTTGACGTATGTACTCTTTGGAGCGGCTACGTTGAGTAGGTCTCCATTAACTGCCATAAATTTCTTCTTTGTCATCTCTCTGACTGCTTCCAGGTCGTACGAACCTCAAAACGAAATGACAGTACAAACACCTCTTGCTTCCTTTTGAAATACTAGGTTGTAACAAAATTAATGCAGGTTTTGAATTCCAACCGCAATAAGTCATACATTTCTCATTTCTAACTAGGTTGCAAAGTGCCATTCGATAGAGCAAAGCAAGCTCTACAAGAGGGCCATCTTGCTCTAGCAACAACTCTCATCCACCACGAGTTTCGAGCCAAAAACTAAAAAGATTCAACTGCCCGAAAAATTGAGAAAAATCGTAACTTAGTTCATAAAAAACCTACAAAAATTCTAACTTACTCACGTAATCACTATTCACATAAGATATCTATATACGCCTTTGCCGTATTTTTTTCTTTGTTAGAAATCAAGAAAACGGAAATTTTCGTGCGTTTGTCAAAGTGATGCTGTGCCGTTCCCACATACGTAGTTGTATACTACAAACCTGTAGAAGTATAAACGTGAATTTCCAGCTCTCTACAAGCTTTAGTTCTCGAAAAATATCGAATACAGTTTTCGCTAGTCATGTGGTCCAAGCTAAAATTCAAATTTCTCGAGAACTAAAGCTTGTAGAGAGCTGAAAATTTACGTTTCTACTTCTACAGATTTGTAGTACACAATTACTCATGTGGGAACGGCACAGCAACACTTTGGCAAATGCACGAAAATTTCCGTTTACTTGATATCTAACAGAGAAAAAAATACGGCAAAGGCGTATATAGATGTCTTATGCGAATAGTATTTACGTGAGCAAGTTAGAATTTTTGTAGGTTTTTTATGAACTAAGTTACGATTTTTCTCAATTTTTCGGGCAGTTGAATCTTTTTAGTTTTTGGCTCGAAACTCGTGGTGGATGAGAGTTGTTGCTAGAGCAAGATGGCCCTCTTGTAGAGCTTGCTTTGCTCTATCGAATGGCACTTTGCAACCTAGTTAGAAATGAGAATCGTATGACTTATTGCGGTTGGAATTCAAAACCTGCATTAATTTTGTTACAACCTAATATCAAAAACCAAATTGTTTTTTTGGAATGTATGGATGAGTGGAAGAGGATATCTGAGACAGCGAAAACAAGCCAGGTGCCCAAGCAGATCTAGCGGGAGGGCAACGAATTTTCAACAGCGAAAGAACATAGTAGAAGTGGCCGGTAGATGCGTGATCCATATGTATCGCCACTCAAAATGGTCATCAGTGGGCGTATGATTAATGGTGTGTCATTCAATTACGAATGCTAAGGATTGGAGTTATCAAGCTAGATTAAGTGAGTCAATTTCTTCTTCTTCCTCTTCAGTATGCGATTAAGACAAACCTTTTTTATCACCTTTCTTGTGTCTGTCTGGGTCAGAATATTTTAAGTCGCATAACTTAGTATCGGGGCGCGGCACAGCTGGAACCGAATCAAGCTGAATATCGTTGTCGGGGAAAAGCAGAGGATATAGCGTTTCCCTAGGCCGGAGTGAAGAGGTCCGCAAGCATGCCGCGCGCATACTGCATGCTCTACTCCGAACCAAGAAAAGTTTTGTTTACAATAAACGAGATGCTATGATACCATGGCGTTTGGGAGTGCGCGTGGGGGTTTCGAAAAATGGTCAAAGATTGAAAAATTTGTGAAAACTTGCGTAAATGAAGGCGTGCCCACCTTTTTCCGAATTATCTGGCAAATCTGGCTGGATTTCGGGTTAGCTGAAAGCGAGCCTTTGCTCGCATAATTTTTCATACTTTCTTACATTCCTTACAGGCAAAAAGCCGCTTCATGAACCTTCTTTTTATTTTTTAAACCCTCAATGCGATCGGAAGAATGAAAATTTGAAGGCATTGAGTGCTATCTGCTTCTATCGCGAAGCAAGAAGAAGTGGAAAGTGAGTGAGGAGACGCGGAGGAAGAAGACGAGTGCTAACCGGTAGATTTCAGACTCCTCTGACCATGGAGTAAAATTCGGCGAATAATAAGGAAAGTTACAAAAATTTCTGAATCTCCTGTTTAATAAGTCGTAAAAGAGTGGGTTTTCTTTAAAGGCAGGGCTCGGCAAAACCGAACATCACAAAATTTTGATATGGAAGGTTGTTTGCATCCCGAACAAGAGAACAGAGCAGGTCCGAGCGCACAGCACGTACTGACCTGCCTAGAAAACTGCCCCTAAATCCGTGCGCGCAAGTCATTCTAATATGCGCGGATGAGCTTAGCATTTTCCCTGATCTGTCATAGAAGGCATGCCGCAGTGCTATACACATGAGGGTACTGCAACGATTCTTCTCTAACCATGGCAGGGAGTGTTCTACTCGTCCATAAAATAAAAACGAAGGGCTTCGGAAAATGATGCCTTTTGCCATTTTCGTGCTCCCTAAGGTGAATTTCCGAAATCAGCATATTACTGCAGGTAAGGGAAAAACTTCAGGTCGAGCCTGCCTTTAAAGGCAGTGTCTCACCAAAATTTAATTGTCGAGATTTTTGCATTTTGCATGGCTGTCGGACCTTGTCTAATACTGTATGGGCTTGAAATCGCACGAAGTTCCCAAAAACCCCGTTTTCTGGAGGCCCCGCGGAAGCAACGTGGACGAGTTGTACCTTCCAACTTCAGCCTCAGCCACAGTGGCAGCAACAGAGGGGAGGTGAATGCCAAGTGGAGGGACATGTTCAAACTCGTAAGGCGGGAGGCCGAAGGAGTCGTCCTCGCGTACCAGCTCGCTCTCCGCGTACCACTTTATGCGAATTTTTTTCAGCGTGGAGGGGGTCAAATTGAGTGGAACTCGTTGCAATGACCTGTTTAAACGTCCCTATGATATAATATGTGAAGATCCGGCGACCTCGACTTTGGTGAGACACTGCCTTTAAGCCATGTACTTTTCGGTTGAGCGACAGCATAGGGTTGTTTCAGACTGCCGCGCTGACCGCAGCAGACTGCAGCAGACTGCAGCTGAGCGCACTGACTGCAACGGCCGCAGAGGTTGAAGCCTGAAGCTAAAGAGGATCATAAGTTGTGGCTCAAACAAACAACAACAATATATAACTAAAGCTAAAAGACAACACGGGCTAGAATGTCATAAAACAGGTATATGCAATAATAAGAGGAATTAGAACAAATACGAACATAGCAAAGAAAAACTTCCAGAATTTGAATGAGAAGAAATGTGATGGAACTTACGTTTTTCTTAGGCGTAAATCACGTGTTTTGATAATCGCCGCTGTTTTTTTTTCTACGAAAGGGAGGCAGCGACCGGTGCGGTCAGTGCGGTCAGCTGCAAACAGCTGCAGTCTGTTGCGGTCAGTGCCGCAGTCTAAAACAACCCATAGGCAAGCAAAAAAGAGGGGGGGGGGGAGTGACGAAAATATTCAAAAGGTAATTTGTAAAAGTTTTTGAAAATTAGAGGGAGAGCTTTCCCTGGTTATAGCTGGTGCCAAGCCCTGATTAGTATGAATTAGTCTAATCTAGAGTTCTTTTTTGGGAATGTTCATTGGGTAAAAATTACAAACAATCTTTTGCTAAAGCCTCTTTGATTCTTAGCTTTTTACATTATCATGCCAGCTGCTGAATAGCTAATCATTGACGGCCAGGGTTAAGCGTGGGGTATGGCATGCCACATCTGGAGTTGTATCGAGTAATCAGGGAGGGGGGTAGAGTCGTTCCCTGTAATTTAGGTTTCAGCGAATTCTGCTGGGGTTTCCAAATACAGGACCACCTAACTCAGACAATCGCCGGAGGCAGGCGGGCACCGAAAAGATAGATTGCTGATCTCTCGCACCCCGCTCGCGGATTTTTTGGAAAGCAATCAGGACTTTTCGGAAGACCGCTTGCTGAGTTCTCGATTCCTCAGAGATTCAGCAATATATCCGCAAAAGACAAAAGCGAAAAAATTTCAACAGGCGGTCTCTCAAAAAGTCCTGATTGCTTCCAAAAAAATCCGCGAGCGGGGTGCGAGAAATCAGCAATCTATTTTCCGGTGCCCGCCTGCCCCCAGCGATTATCTGAGTAAGTGAGATAGTCGTTTCTAAACATGTTAGTTTGTTACATAGGTAAGTCAACTACCTTCTTTTTTTGCGCTTAATACAAAGAGATACTGTTCTACCGTAATACTACAGTAATGAAGAGAGATGGGTGACTCGTTCTATACTGCAAATCTTAGTTGAAGCCAGCTCTACAAAATAGGATATCTGAGGCAAGGCAAAAGACTTCTTGGGAAAAGAGATATTAACGATCAAACAGTGTATACATACTTTACGGACACCTTATATATATATACTAGCGACCCTACGGGTCGCTAGCAAGTGGGTTGGGGCAGATACATTGATACATACGTTCGGAGCCATTGTAAATAGGTTTGAACTCATTTCATTTTCTGAACGACTCGCGAGTTATAAATAATATCAGTTTGACTAATAAATAAGTTCGGTTACTTGCAAATTCGACGTTAAGGGTTATTGCGAAGAGTTAGCTTTAGCCTTCTACTCTTCTTCTACTCTTACATACCATTTAGTCAAAAAATTTTATCATCGAAAAATGACAGTTATGCCCTTATATGGTCCGATCTTTCAAAAATAGCTTTTTTGAATTTTCCAGTTTGGTCTTAGCCAATAGCGAGTGCACGGACGAATTAAATGGCGGTTAGATATAGGCCCGTAGTAAAGCTAATTCAGTTCAGGTGAACTGAACTGAGGCCCTCATCCAAGGTTCGGTAAGGTAGACTGCCTATCACCATCTTCCTATGTTGTAAGAATGCAAAATGAGATTTCAGCTGACCGTCCGTCTACCTGACGAGGTAGTCTACCTTACTTCAGTCAGTTCACATTCAGTTAGACTACCTATTGATGTAAATAGTGTGTCAATGATGATACGCAGAGAAACTTCTCGTAAGTTACTCCCGAGTAACTTACGATACACGTCAGTTTAACATGTCGGTGAGGAGCCACAGTGATGCTGACGAGACTTAACAAGACCTAACAAGTGCGGCCACATCCCCGCCGCTAGTGCCAGCGACGTAGATGTGGATGTTTGGCAAACTCGTCCTTGACTCGTATACTTGCATGGACGCGGCGCTCTCAATCTTATCATCGTGGATGGTTGGCAATATCAATCAATGGCTCGACCGAAGGCAAGCTGACTCGTCGAAGCCTCAACTGAAATTTTATTCAGTTGAGATCGAATGAAGCAGCTTTACTACGGGCCATACAAATCCTTTGGCTACACGGCAAACTACAATGGAGATTGTGATCTGCTCTGCAGCCGAAAATGTGAGAATTGTCAGGCATTTGCGCGTGGAAGCGTTCAAGATCGTTCGGATCTAACCATCTATGGTCGTAGGAGTTGTTGGAAATTTCAGAGTTTCGTGTGTAAATGGCAGTTGTGCATTTTACACGCAACTTCGACTCGTGTTCGGAGCATTACTTTCCGAACATCAGAAGAAAAATTGTTACTGTCTCACTTTCCTCACAATTTCATAGTCAAAATATTGGGTGGCGCTCAAATAGATTAGACCATCCAACTCCCCTTAATTTGCGCTTTCCAGTGGTACCATACATTGTCAGATAAATCAAATTGTAACTTTGCTACAAACGTTAAAACGACCGAACTTACGTTTTAGCCAAACTGATAGTACAAACAAGATATTACTAAGATATTACGCTCTGAAGGAGCAAGCTTTCAATAGTGAGAACTTATCTACATTCCTTTCACTACCATCCTCGCAGAAATTTTTTCCCACAACCTCCCAGTTCCTAGATCTAACTGGAAATCAGCAAAGATATCATCTCTAAGAAAGGACTGCTGCTTTAGATCAAAGCCTAAATTGATTTTATGGACATTGCTATCCCTTGAAAAGCGTTAAGCTTGTCCTTTGAAAAATAAGACCATAACCACAGATACAGTGATCTTCCCCCAGCGGGACCACGTACGCCCTAATCTTTTCTCCTTTGAGGACAAAAATAGAGAATTCTTAGAGTGTAATATCTCAAAAGCACCTTTCCGCAAAGTTTTACAAGGCTAAGTCGCATGAAGTCCCTAGTCTTTTCGTGGAGCGAGACCTCCATGGTCTTTCCTCCAGCGAGACCAAGCCTTGTAGGCTCTCTTTTTTGGAGGCAAAGGTAAAACGTTCTTCAAGCAGAAAATCTCAAAAGTATCTTATCTCTCCGCAGAGTTTTTTAAGCCAAATGCTATAAAAGTTTCCCGTCGAGCTAATTCCCTGGTATTTTCTGCAAAGTTGACCAAGTTTGCTTGGCTCTTTTCCTTTTTAGAGACAAAAGCAGGACGTTGAGAGATTAGAGAATGTCAAAAGTATCTTTTAACAAAGTTTTTCAAAATTTATCTCTCATGCGTAGATTCTTAGAAAAAGTGTCGCATAAAGTCCTTGGTCTTTCTGCCAGCGAGACCAAGTTCGCCCTGCTCTTTTCTCTTTGGAGGCAAAAGTAGGTTTTTAGAGTGGAAGAACCCCAAAAAACTCTCCCCAAATTTTGTGAACTCAAATGCGGAACACAGACTGTTTTAAAAAGTGTCCAACTGCGTGAAGTTCCCGGTATTTTCTGCCAGCAAACCAAGCTTGTCCCAGTTTTTCTCTTGCAGGCAAAAGTAGGATGCTTGCGTAGGAGTTCTTCGAACAAGTGTCCTGTCGCATACCCTGGTCAATTCTGCTACCAAGGCCTTGCTTTCTTCTTTCGGAGGCGGCAAAAGTAGGAGGTTCTTAGAGTATCAAATCTCAAAATTATCTATCGGCAAAGTCTCTTGAGCCCAAAAATTACTTTGAGAAAAATTGTCCTGTTAAATAAATTTTCAGCCCTTCTCTGCCAGTAAAGACCAAATTCGCCTTTATTTTCTCTTTTGAAGGCAAAGCAGGTAGATTCTAGAATAGTAAACCTCCAAAGTATCTTTCGGCAAAGTCTTTTCAAAATCCATCTGTGAAGCTTAAGAGCTCCTAGAAAAAGTAGCTTTAAATTCCCAGATCTGCCATCGAGACAAAGTTTGCCCTATTCTTTACCTTTTGAAGTCAAGTAGGATGTTCTTAGAGTATATTGAGGGCAAGAATTGTTTTTAAAAAGTGTGTGTTGCAAAAATGGCCTGGTCTTCTCTGCCAGTAAGACCAAATTTGCCCTGCTCTTTTCTCTTAAGCAGGTTGCAAAAGCAAAAGCAGGTTCTTTCTGGGAAGGCAACCTCAAACGCATCTTTCGGCAAAGTTTATTTGATATTTATCTGTTAAGCTCAAGAACTCAAAAGTGTCTTGACGCAGAAATTCCTTGATTTGCCAGCGAGACCAATTTGGCCCTGCTCTTTGTATCTTTCGGCCCAGTTTTAAAACGTAGAATTCCAAAAGCCCCTCAGCGTTTTCGTTCCACAACAGCAGGATTCTCTCATTGCTTACGTACAAAGCACATTTAGCAAAATCTATCTCCCCTCAAAACATGAATGAAGGCTCAGACCGCCCTGGAAGGTTGAGGAATACTCGGAAAAATGAGCTATTTTGGAATTTCTCCGCCCATTCAGCAAAAAAGGGACAAAACCTATGAAAATGAAACCCTCTCCACAACATTTTTTGCCGGCCCTTGGGACGAAAATCAGTTGAATGCAAAACTATCTCCCCTCAAAACATGACTGAATTCTCAGTTCGCCGCTAGCAAAGATTAGCAAAAAACGAGTTTTTCGCGAAAATCTCTGAACTCTGAGGAAAAAGTGGATGAAAACTTCAAAACGAAACCCAACTCACAGATATCGTTCTTCATCGGTCTTGAAACCAAAATCAATTTTAAATGCTAGCGAGCTCTAACCCCCCTCAAGACATGACTGAAGCAGTTTGCCGCTAGGTTCAACAATATTCGAAAAAATGAGCTATTTTGGAATTTTTCTGACCATTCAGCAAAAAAGGGAGCCTTTGAGAACGAAACTCCACTCCACGAATATCATTTTCCGCCGGCCCTCGGGACCAAAATCAGTTGAACGCAATCCTATCTCCCCTCAAAACCTGACTGAAGGCTCAGCCTGCCGCTAGGAAGGTTCGGCAATTCGAAAAAATGAGATTATCTGGAATTTCCCTGACCATTCAGCAAAAAAGGGATAAAAACTATGAAAACGAAACCCCGCTCCACAACATTTTTTGTCGGCCCTTGGGACGAAAATCAGTTGAATGCAAAACTATCTCCCCTCAAAACACGACTGAATTCTCAGTTTGCCGCTAGGAAATTTAGGAATACTCAAAAAAATGAGTATTTTGGAATTTTTCTGACCATTCAGCAAAAAAGGGACCCTTTGAAAACGAAACTCCACTCCACAAATATCATCCGCCGGCCCTCGGGGCCAAAATCAGTTGAAAGCAACCCTATCTCCCCTCAAAACCTGACTGAAGGCTCAGTTCGCCGCTAGCCAAGTTCAACAAAAAAAACGAGTTTTTCGCGAATTTCTCAGAACTTTGAGGAGAAAGGGGATAAAAATTTTAAAACGGAACTCCATTGAACAGATATCGTTTTTCGCCGGCCCTATTTCACAAAACGGAATCTGGATGCTCACGAACTATAACTCCCTCGAAAAATTTGATTGAATGCTCAGTTTATCACTATAAAACAAAATTAGATTGCTAGCAATATTCAAAAGGTGTGTTTTTCGTAGTTACTTATGGGATCTGAGCGGAAAAGAGAATTAAATTTCCAAAATGAGGCCCCACTTCAGAAAACGCCGATTTTTGCCGCCCATCCGGGCCAAAATTAAATGAATGCTCAGTCTTCCGCTGAGGAAGCTAAATTTTTAGCATAGTTGTTCTGTAAGGCAGAGTTCGAAAAAATGAGCTATTTTGGAATTTTTCTGACCATTCAGCAAAAAAGGGACCCTTTGAAAACGAAACTCCACTCCACAAATATCATCCGCCGGCCCTCGGGGCCAAAATCAGTTGAAAGCAACCCTATCTCCCCTCAAAACCTGATTGGAGGCTCAGCCTGCCGCTAGGAAGGTTCAGCAATATTCGAAAATATGAGCTTTTCTGGAATTTCCCCGACCATTCAGCAAAAAAGGGATAAAACCTTTGAAAACGAAACCCCACTCCACAACTATCATTTTCTGTCGGTCCTCGGGGCCAAAATCAGTTGAAAGCAACCCTTCAAAACATGACTGAAGGCTCAGATCGCCGCTAGGAAGGTTTAGGAATATTCGAAAAAATGAACTTTTCTGGAATTTCCCTGACCATTCAGCAAAAAAGGGACAAAACCTATGAAAATGAAACCCTCTCCACAATTATCATTTTCCGCCGGCCCTCGGGGCCAAAATCAGTTGAAAGCAACCCTTCAAAACATGACTGAAGGCTCAGATCGCCGCTAGGAAGGTTTAGGAATATTCGAAAAAATGAGCTATTTTGGAATTTTTCTGACCATTCAGCAAAAAAGGGACAAAACCTTTGAAAACGAAAACCCTCTCCACAATTATCATTTTCCGCCGGCCCTCGGGGCCAAAATCAGTTGAAAGCAACCCTATCTCCCATCAAAACGTCTGAAGGCTCAGATCGCAGCTAAGAAAGTTTAGGAATACTCAAAAAATGAGTATTTTGGAATTTTTCTGACCATTCAGCAAAACCCTTTGAAAACGAAACTCCACTCCACAAATATCATCCGCCGGCCCTCGGGGCCAAAAACAGTTGAATGCAAAACTATATCCCCTCAAATCATGACTGAATTCTCAGTTCGCCGCTAGCGAAGTTCAACAAAAAAACGAGTTTTTCGCGAATTTCTCAGAACTTTGAGGAGAAACGGGATGAAAATTTTAAAACGGAACTCCACTCCACAAATATCGTTTTTCACCGGCCTTGGAGCCGAAATCAGTTTTAAATGCTAACGAGCTCTAAGTCCCCTCAAGACATGACTGAAGGCTCAGCCTGCCCTAGTAAGGTTCAGCAATATTCGAAAAAAATGAGCTTTTCTGGAATTTCCCTGACCATTCAGCAAAAAAGGGATAAAACCTACGAAAACGAAACCCCACTCCACAGATATCATTTTTTGTCGGCCCTCGGGACGAAAATCAGTTGAATGCAAAACTATCTCCCCTCAAAACCTGACTGAATTCTCAGTTTGCCTTTAGGAATGTTCAGCGAAAAACGAGTTTTCCGCGAATTTCTCTGCACTTTGAGGAAAAAGGGGGATGAAAATTTCAAAGCGAAACTCCACTCCACAAATATCGTTTTTCGCCGGCTCTATTTCACAAAACGGAATCTGGATGCTCACGAACTATAACTCCCTCGAAAAATTTGATTGAATGCTCAGTTTATCACTATAAAACAAAATTAGATTGCTAGCAATATTCAAAAGGTGTGTTTTTCGTAGTTACTTATGGGATCTGAGCGGAAAAGAGAATGAAACTTCCAAAATGAGGCCCCACTTCAGAAAACGCCGATTTTTGCCGCCCATCCGGGCCAAAATTAATTGAATGCTCAGTCTTCCGCTGAGGAAGCCAAATTTTTAGCATAGTTGTTCTGTAAGGCAGAGTTAGTGGGTATTTTGCTAATATTTGTGGGAAGGCTCTACTACACAGAAGGTTAACTTTTTGTGAAGAAATGTCCCATGAAGAGTCAAAGAAGAGCGTGAGCTCCAGTAGGTAACAAAATACTGCTTGCATATATGCACGAAGGTACAAAATGACACAAGCGATCAATAACTTTCTTCGTACCGCATCGGCGAGAGCCACTGTGACAGAAACACAAGAACAATCTCTCGCCCAAAATAATGATTACCTATATATACCGCATATAGATTATGTAATTCTAAATGTAATGTTTTTGTGATCATCCTTCACACATGCACCCCCTGTGCCAAATGGTAGCCGCTTAGCTCAATGTTAAAAAATCTCCGCTCCGCCCGGGACCCATAGTGCGAGCGAATCTCTCGCCGGCATAATGGCTACTGGCCTCTCCTCTCGCCATCACTGAGCGCCGTTATATTTTCGCATTCCTTTTTCTGGATTCCTTCAGCAACTGGACCCTACGTCACGCTGGGGTTAAGGATAGGAGGGACGCAGAAAACTCTGCCGTCGCGCTTGAAAGGATCGAATGTATATTATAGTAAGGATATATATATGTATATATCAGTGGCGTGCCGAGGGGGGGGGAGCGGGGGGGGGGGCGAATGGGTCGCGAAATTTTTGAAAGTTACTTACATGAGTTATAGAAATGTGCAAAAGACTTATTTATACTTGTAAGTAATAAAAATAATTTTTAAAAAATTTTAAAAATTCAATTTAGCCTTATAAAAAAATTTTTTCGGGGGCGTGGCTGACGCCAAGCCCCCTTTTTCTGATCCCGCCCCCCCCCGAGCCGAAATCCTGGGTACGCCACTGGTATATATATAGGGTGGGGCAAAAGTCTGGGAGCCGAATTTGCAATGTTGTAAATTATGAAAGTACCGATGTATTCGATTCCAAATTTGTGCCACGTAATGCTGCGATCATCCTCTACAAATCGCACTTTACTTAGCTAAAAATGCTTGCCATATGTTTTTGTAAAAATTGGATTTATCAAACAAACGCTTTTGCGGGTTCGAAAAAATCAGAAATTCTAGTACTCACATTTATTTCGTAACTAAAGCCACAGTTAATATCCTGAAACGCTTTGATGCATATGATGTAGAGGAGGCTTTGCTGTTTTTGCACTCGTGACAAAGCACTACTCCTTCTTTGGCCACTGCAAAAATGTCGCTTCAAAATACCTCCTAACTTGGAATTAGAAGCCAACCAAAATCTTGTTTTTCCTAATTTCGTTTTTAATGGCTGTGCTTTCACCAAATATTACTCAAAGCTAAGAAGACGGACCAGGCTCAAATCACTCCTAAAAAAATCTACGAAATCTAGGCTATCGATTCATCCAAGAAAATATTTGCTAAAAATGTTTTTTGATATAGTTAATGGGGTGTGGCACCACTCATAAAGCTGTGGCTGCCACAGATTTTTGGGGGTGGTGCCACACCTCATTAACTTACAAACAGATCAAATAGCTGCGTTTTTTATATTTTTACTGCTCAAACTTCTTCTTTACATAGCAAAAATTCCATATCAAAACGTTTCTTCAAGAGCAAGATATAATCGTTTTTCCTTACCTATGCAAATGTAAAATACTGGTAAAATACTGCGAAAATATTGGGATAAGGTAACATGCTAAGTTTGCGCTACTACGTGAATCGCAGGGAGAAGCGACAAGTATATATATATATATATATATACAGGGTGTCCCAAAAAGATGTGCACACTGTTTGATTTTGAATAACTCTCTTATTATGAGGACTTTCGAGAAGCGGTAAGCGCCATTTTGTAGAGCTAGCTTCAACTTAGATTTACATTATGGAGCGAATCACCGACCACTCTTCATTACTGTAGGATTACGGTAATAACTTGAAAGAGGGTTTTGGGCCATGAAATGCCGTATTTTGCCTCAGAAAGGAATCAAAACAACCTTAAAACTTTTACATTAGGCTAATTAGAGTTGTTGATTATAACTATAAAGTTCCCAGCTTGTTATGATGCTTCATTGAAGAGTTATGCCAGGTAAGAGGTAGCGGCCATTTTTTCAATGTTCTTAAAAAGTGCGATTACGCTGCTTAGAAAGCTTCGCAATCTTGTGAATAGTTGAGTGTTAAACTCAGCGTCCAAAAAAACCCTGTTAGACAAGTTTTCACATTTTTTTGAAAATTTTTGAAACGGCAGCTTTTTCCACATTGACACCATATGTTCCAAGTTTCTACCGTAATCCTACAGCAATGAAGAGTGGTCGGTGATTTGCTCTATGATGTAAATCTAAGTTGAAGCTAGCTCTACAAAATGGCGCTTACCGCTTCTCGAAAGACCTCATAATAAGAGAGTTATTCAAAATCAAACAGTGTGCACATCTTTTTGGGACACCCTGTATATATATATATATACATATATCAGTGGCGTACCCAGGATTTCCGCTCGGGGGGGGGGGGGCGACAAAAAATTTTTTTCAAATGAAGGTGCGTGGCGTTAGCCACGCATTCCGAAAAAATTTTACGGGTACTTCTCAAAATTTTTGCGGGTCCCCAACTCCTAAAATCTGGAAAAAGGGGGCGTGGCTGACGCTTCCTTTTTCCAGATTGTTTGACAGGGCCTTCTTAGCTTTGAGTAATATTTGGTGAAAGCACAGCCATTAAAAACGAAATTAGGAAGAACAAGATTTTGGTTGGCTTCTAATTCCAAGTTAGGAGGTATTTTAAAGCGACATTTTTGCAGTGGCCAAAGAAGGAGTAGTGCTTTGTCATGAGTGCAAAAACAGCTAGCTACTTCACCTTTGAAACAAAGTTAATCATGCTGGAAAATGGCGATTTCACTTACGTGACCCAGTATCTTGAAACTTCAGAATTCGTTCAAAAACAACAGGGGTTAATTGACATGCTAATTATGGATATATTGCCCGTTATGTTTGACAGGGCCTTCAAGTAATGCTACATTAGGTATATAGTCCAGGGGTCTTATTGAGACAGCAATAAGAGGGGGGGGTCGTAACCAGCGATCGTGTGCCACACCGCTTGCTTGACCCTGTTGACAGCACATGACAGTACCATATTCTTCTTGCCCTCTGAACAAGTTTTGCGGTGCCTTTTGATAGTAAAGCAAACTTTGCAGCATAGCATGCAGATATGCGAGCGGAGCTTTTTTCATTTAAAGTAAAAGGCAAAATCTTAGGGGTTCCACATGCTTAAAAATCGTTTGAAAAATCGCATCTCTCTTCGAAGAATTCTACTCTCCTTCAACTTGCTCAATCATGTCTCGATGTCACGCATTAATATACGTTTGTTTATTTTTCCGCATCTAAGAATTGACATACATACTAATGGTTGAAAGGCAGAGGAAAAAAACGTTTCCTTTCCGCTTCTTTATGCTAACAACAAGCCGGATATTTCTCGACGCCCGGAAATTCATTGGCATTCAAAATTCTTGGATACACTTTAAGGCATCGTCCACCCTCAGTTGAAGGTGTTGAGCTTTTGGCAGCATGTAATAGTAAGGCCCCCTATCAATCCAATGCCCAAGTCGCGGCACAAAGTGCCGCTTCGGAAGCGGAAAATTGCTTCGGAATAGCGACGATGCACGAGTACTCCCATCCATGCCCACCCACTTGTGCGCCCATCCAATTACCGTTCCGGAAAGCCGGCCTGTGGGTTTTCCGAAAGGGGATTGTCGAGGTTTTCGCGCATTCTCGACTTCATATTCGGAATCAGAGACATGGGATATCCTTGCAACGACAAAAATGTGGAAGTCGAAAATCTGGGTGGACGGTGCCTTTAAGGTTTATGCTACAGATTTACCTGTGTGGGAATAGCCCAACCTTTATTATAGTAAAAACATTAAAGTAATCGTTCTTCATTTCATAGCCTAGAAAGAATAAGCAAATGGTTCATAAGTGCTCGACAAGCAATGCAAGTTAGAACTACTTCTGGATGGAGATGTGGTGTCTTTTGTATTCGACTTTTTAGGCACTTAGGACTTCTTGAATTTCTTTGTTCAATTATATGTTTATCTTGTACAGCTTGTTTTGCTCTATCGAAGGGCGCCAATCTTTTCAGAGAGCAACGAATATGACTTGATGATGCAGGAGAAAGTAAAAACGGATTTGATTTATGAGACAATCCAAGACATTAAAACGGAAAGAAGGATAGAACAAACGCTTGCAACAATTCTGAGGAAACTGTTCAAAGTACGACGTACATTTTTTAAGGATTTCCTGAGCTTTATCAATGTTTCTAATGCCAAAAATGATCGTGCAGAGGGCGAAAACAGCACAGCCAGTGGTAGTGATTTGATCGAAATCACTCAGTCAAGTCATCGCACAAGAAGACCAGCAGCTACCATCATCTTCTCACAGCCAAGAGGTAACGTTATTTAAAGAAAGAGCAGATTTTCACTCGATATTAGACGTAGCAAACCATTGCTACCGAAGGGGATCAAAGGATCTCATTGTGCATGGCGGCCTTTGTTGCAATTACGAAATTTGCGATTAGTTCTCCTGCTTTGCATTTTCCACGACCTTACCCAAACTCTTAGCAAGTGATCCCTACCTCTAAAGTTATCTCCACACTTCCTTCTCAAGTAATTCACCACATCAATGTTTCGAAAAAAAGTGATCAAGAATTTTTGAAACTGAATAACGATATGATGGTTGCAGCGTCTCGAAGAATGAAGTGCTACCTCCAAAAATCGGTCCATAATTATACGATCACAACATATTTTGCCGTTTCCCGAACTCTCTAGAAGAGATTTTGGGAAACCATGTTACCATGCGAAAGAGCGTAGGGGAAAACAGTATACGCACCACAAGAGTGAAACTCGATTTTAATCTTGGACAAGCATTGTGCGCCGAACGCTTTTTTGACCGGTTCATAGTTAAACGAACATCTTGATCAGAGCTGTTTCTTCGCGTAAGGCAACGGGCATAGTGTCCACGATTTCGTCGCCGCGATTTCATCGCCGGGGATTTGAATGGTTTGGGCGGCGAAATCGCGACGACGAAATCGCTCTTCGAAAGGACATGGGCATAGTGCACGCGATCCCAAGTCTTTGCAAAAAGCTGACCGGAATTTGTCATGGAATAATCCGCTTACTCATTCTCAGCATCCACCATTGCTCATGCCAATCGTGATGATACTCGAGTACAAAAATTTTCATTTGTCTGTCTTTCATCAAGTCCATTCCTCACAAGCTTACCACTTTTTGGCAAATTCTCGCTTACGAATGTTGACCTTTGAAAGCTGACAGCTATAACTAGGACACTATTCGCTAAGTTTTTTGGAAGAAGCAGTCAGAAGGAACATATTGGAAAGATGACGTAGGCATTTGTAGCGCCTAGCAGAAACTTACTAGTAGTTTTTAGAAAATAATTCGAGCAAAGCACTAGAAGACGGAAAGGCAAAAACACACAAACATAACCGTTTTGTGCTGATGCACCAGTATCAATAACAAATTCTGCTGCAATTAGCGAATTGCAGAACGTGGGATTACCCATGCGAAATGAAATGACAAATTATAAGTTTAGTTTGCAAAAAGCAATTACTTACAAAAAAAGCACCAAAAAACAAATTAGTTTAGGTCTGTATAGCAAACGGCACACCCAACAATTACACTGCTTCTTACACAATGATTTCCTTTTTTCTTCAAACAAAAACGAGTTAAATATCAATGCATGTTTATGAAAGTCTCTCAAAATCTCATTCCAACCTCAGCGATATCGCCCTGTCGCTCGTGCAGCACGAGCGACGCGACATCGCTGGGTTTTATCGAAATCGCGGCGATTATCGCTGCAGAACTATGCCCTAGCTAAAAAGGGTCCGCGATCCGTCGCGCCGGACGAGTACCACAAGCGCCGTAGCAGACGCACAGACATGCAACGACTGCGTAACAGTTGTCGTAATTCAGAAATCGCAGCGCGACGGTATCGTGGACACTATGCCCTAGGCCTAACACTGCAACTTTTGACATTCAAATTTTCATGTAATGCTACCTTCAAAGTCTAAGTTGCCTAATAGCGCTGTACCTGACAAAGTTTACCAGTAGGAGTTTTACTCCAATCTCATAGTTCGAAATAAGTGCCGACCAAGTCTTCTCCGAAAATGCCTGCTCTATTGATTTTCAAACTTTTATTCAGCTCAAAAGGTTAAGGTATCAGGGATCACGCTAAAAAATATCCATGTAATCGTCCCAGTTACGAATCCATTTCGCCCTAAACTCACAGTGGGGTGGCACACTTTTGAGCCTCAAAACTCGACTCCATAGTCCGCAAAGTTCTGCGATGAGGGAAATGCATTGTTTATATGATCGCATATCTATGCTAGAGTTTTTGAATTATTCGCAGAAGCTATTCTCAAAGGCAGCGGCTCGGCAGAATTTCAGCTTCGGTTTTGGCAGATTTGGGCTATTCCGGCCCCCTGAATCACGACATGAACTCCCCTTAGCGCGAAAATGGGGAAAACCTCGTCTGTTGAAACCCCCCTTGAGACGGCGCGGACAGGTGAGGCTGCGTTCAGACTGATTTCGAAATCTGGGAACAGTTTCAGCACAGCGCTCATTTTAAACGCTGTGCTGAAACTTTTCCCGGACTTCGGGATCAGTATGAACGCAGCCTGAGCCGTTTTTCTCTGCCGTCAGCGACGCAGAGTAAGGAGGTAGAGAGCGCTGGAACAATTGAATGACGAGTGACGGCGCGTTTTCTAGCGGAGAACATACTTGTCCGAACAAGGTGTTAGGGAAGCGAAAGGAGGAAGGGGAGCGGTGGTTGTTCCGCCCCCCTAGCTTGCAGAGTTCACATTTTCAGCGCGGAGTTGCTGTTTTGTTCACTTGGAGGGCCTCCTACCCATCTATGTCAAAATCTGAGGTAGATTCTGCCGAGACGCTGCCTTTAAAGGCACCGTCCACCCTTGTTGAGAGTATTCAGCTTTTGGCAGCATATAATAGTAGGGCCCCTTATCAATCCAATGCCCAAGTCCTGGCGCAAAATGCCGCTTCGGAAGCGAGAAAATTGCTTCGGAACAGCGAAGATGCACGAGTACCCCCATCCATGCCCGCCCTCCCTCATCCATGCCCGCCCATTTGTGCGCGCCCGTTCAATCACCGTTCCAGAAGGCCGGCCAGTGTGTTCTCCGAAACGGGGATTGTCGGGGTTTTGGCGCATTCTTCACTTCATATTCGGAATGAGGGACATGAGAAGGCCCTGAAACGGCAAAAACGTGGAAGTCGGAAATCTGGGTGGACGGTGCCTTTAAGGTCCGAGCTAAAAAGCATGCTAGTGTTGAGTTGGTTATTCATTTTCATTGAATGTCAAGTTCGTAAAACAAAGTGTTCTACGTTTGCATTTCTCAAACAACAAAATATAAAATTTTGTGCATTATACAAAAAAATCAAGTTCGCGATGTGTTTACAATATTGAGGCTCAAAAGTGTGCCGCCCCCACGGTGAGTCTAGGAGGGAATGGATTTGTAACTAACTGAGACAATACTAGGCTGTTGCATAAGTTCTGTCCGATTTGAATTTTTGAGTTTAAAATGTCATAACTTCTTTCAGAGTCAACTTTTTTCCAAGGTCTTAGTTTCTATGTGTTGAGCAGTCCCTTGGCTAAAAAATGCATATTGAGATCTGCGCAAATCTTTGTTAAGGAAGAACCAAGAATGCAAAAACTTCGCAGCGTTTTTCTTCGAATCTGTCTTTTTTGACATGGTAACGCTCCCTTATGAAAATTGATAGGCATCTTTTCTGATAATGGATGGATAGAGAAATTTTCGTAGATTATTATGCAACATAAAAGAGCCCATAGGGTTTGCGCTGCCGAGAGATTTTCTTGACCGAACAAAAAATTAGCCACTTTTTGACCTCGCTTCAGCACATGTGTGCATGCCTATTTATGAACTACGAACGTTTTACAACTGACGTGAGCGCCGAAAAGGAATTGGTGGATGGGCCCTGTTAGCTCTTGCTTTGCCCTAGCACCTCCAACTTTGAGCTTGTCGATTACTTCTATTCGCAGAAAGTTATTGCTTGTAAAACATCTATACCAAAGATTTATGTTCGAGGATAAATTTCACTAGCAAGACGTATTCTTCATGGGACCGAACTTCTGCATATACTAGCATTCCATACCCTTATTCCGAAGCCAATGAAAGAACCTGACTTGAAGGGCGCATTGTGGAGATATCCTCGCAAGGACATATTTCTAGGGATAGAACGTACCTCGGCCACTTAGAGATTTTAGGCCTGTGATCTCCGTACACTAAGAATTTTATTGAATTCTGGTATGCTTTAGAAAGCGCAAGGAAAGCACTTTTCAATGATACCAACCGTATCGAATTAGAGATGAAATTCTCTTAGAACAGCTGCTTCAAACATGAGGCAAAAAAAATCGGACAGAACTTATGCAACAGCCTAATACATGGATATTTTTTAGCGTTGCA